>UELU01142256.1:0-13538 GCA_900490025.1 Megastigmus dorsalis
TAAGTATACTTATTTATATCTTTTATTTTTTTACGAATTTTAAATGCATTATAGTTCCAATTTAGAAGTCGAGATACGTTTAGCGCGCAACTCAAAGCCTGACAAACAAAATTCAAAGATCGCCGGATCGCAAAGCTCGAACGTAGGTCGATACGCAAAAGCCGCGCGGAGCGACTATCGGCGCAGGGCGATTCTCCGCGCTTATAAACGCGAGAAGAGAGAGCTATACACGATCTCGGCGGGCGAGAACAATCGAGTTCGGATCCCGAAAGTGCCGAGTCGCAAGATCCGGCTAGCATAAGGCGCGAGAGGCACTCTTGGTGCTCTCCTGCGGTGTTCTATCGCTCGAGTATATCGAGAGCGAAAGTGCCTCCTAGACACGAGTCTCGCCTCGGCTCCTTTCTAACCTTACTTTTCGTTGCGCCTCGTCTCGTCTCGCTCGCGCACCCACAGTCGGAGCCGTTCTCCGCTTCTCCCTCTCGCTCGGCTGTTCTATTCTTCTTCAGGAGCGTGGGCTCTTTTAACGAGGCTTACTAACCGTTTGTCGCAAAACACTTTTGTCGATCGAATAGAGTCGGCGAAACATCGGGAGAACAGGAGGTCTCAGTAAGCTGCGTCGCTGCTGCAGCCGCGGCCGGCGACTTTCCTCGCTGTGCTCCCGCCTCCTGCGTCTGTTCTCGCAAGAGCAGCCAATCAAACGCCTCTCCTGGCTATACGTGTACACCTATATACTTATACATGCTGTGCTCGAGTCTCGACTTTCGAGCGATGGTGTACGTGTATATATACATATATACTGCGTGATGCGCATTGCGCAGTCCGCAGGTTTCTCTCTCCGTGTCTCGGTGCTGAAGTACCGAGCGCGTTACGATGCACCCGTGGAAACGTACTAACCGACGACTCGAGATTAGGCTTGCAGAAAGGCAGGAAAAGTGTGCCAGCTTATCTTCTCTATTTCTCGAACTAATATAAATACTATTAATTGAGCTCGCTTCTGCTTAATAGTATTTATGGGATTCGGCGATGATATTTGATTTTCGCGTTGGCTGTTTGGCTTGATTGATTTTATAATTAATATCGAAAGCGTGAATGCTTTTGCGTGAAAAATTTCTCTTAATTCAAATATTTGGGATTATAGTCTTAAAATATTGTAATTACTGTATATCAATTGAAACATTATTAATGCAGTTCATATTAATTGTATGTACTAAGTGAAATACTTGCATTTTATCCTTTTATTTGAATTAGAAAGCACGTGTAGATGTTATAGGGATTTGCAATTGTCTAGCTAGATCCGTACCTCTACTACTTATGCAAATTAGCTACACGAAGCACAGATATATGCGCTTTAACATTATAATTTATCGATATAGCTTGATTTGCAAAGATATTTTGCACAATAGGCTAAAAGAAATATGATAAGAATATAGTAATTTCACGCCTTGAAGAGTTTACAAATTCTGATCTACCTATTATCCTCACGGTGGCACTCGCTAAAATAATTGTTGCACTTTCTTTCGGTATAAATAGATACATTACTTACATTACTTTATTTATAAACAACTTGAGGTCTTGTAATAAATGTTTAAGCTTGGCTTCGTTTACTTTCAGTAGAACACTCGTGTAAGTAGAATAAGCTCACAAGACGAATGAATTACTACAATGATGAGGTATATCTAATTAAAACTCTCTAATGTACTGCGCAGTTATCCTTAAGTATCGTGCCAAGTGAAATACGATAATGTTCAAACACAATTACTTACTCTTATGCTGACAAATCACTTTAAATGAAGGATGAAATTATCATTTATCAAATAAGGAATGATCTAATATTATTACAACAGTAACAATAAATTTAACTAAATGCATCTTACCCTTATTATAATATACGTTTAGGTATTATTCACTGAAATATTCATTTGGCAATGAATTACAATAATTCAACACGTAAGTTAATATCTATTAAAAAAATTTTCGCGTTAAAAATCTAAGTACCTATACACATTATGTTACACATTATGTTAAACTTTCTAAATAAATACTATTTTTTTTATTTAACTAAGTGTATACTTAACGTCTTAAAAATCTAGATTTTATCAAATTATTCTTTGCAACTTATCGACGACGATTTCAAAGGCAATTTTTTTCTCGATCTTTCTTTATAATCCTTAAAAAAAAGAAAGAAATGCCAAAACAGCGTGCAAAAGCGTAACCGAAAAGAAATGAATTCATCTACAGCAGAAAAAAGAGCGTCAACGCCGGCGGCGCTTAATTCGCGCCGAGTTCATTACAGGCCGCAAAGAAAGCCAGCCTAATATATAAGCGACTATAGCGCGTCAGCAGCAGCGCGAGAATCCGTGATGTTCAGAGATCGACGCATCATCCTATATACAGGCATCGGCGAACCATTGCGGAAGGCGAGGCGAAAATAGTGGGGCGCACTGATGCGCGAAGCGGCCACTCCGCGACGCTCCCCTTTCACGAGGATCGCATGAGACCGCAGGAAGCCGTGCGCGCGACGTCTTTTTAACCGCGGCTCGCGCGCCGCTTGTATCTTGCGCGACAGTTCCAGCTCCTCGACTATCCTGCTTTCCCGCTACAGGGGGTCCCCTAGAACTGGCCTGCCCCACGTGGAACGCGTCACACGTCTGCACTTATATACCGATGGCTCGTCTCTGAACGCGCGCGACTGTAGCTCGCGGGTATTTCTCCAACCTTCTTACCCCGACGTCACTTTTTTTTTTTCCAGAATTGACCCGTACCGACGCTATATTCCTCTCTGACGTAGCGACTTGGCTACGTCATCGTCGGGCTTACGCGCGCGATGGAGAAGGAACCCAGGGAAATGGACTTTTCTTAGCGATGTGTTTTCTTAGTTTTTTTTTTCTTACGGTGGAGTGCACGCGAGGAGAAGCGAGACATCGATCGCTGCGGCTTCTATAGCCTTGAACTTGGCTTGGCTGGAGGGTATGTACACTTGCTTGACCCTGTTTCTCTCTTTCTTTCTTTTTCTCGCAACAGATGTGAATGCATCTATACGTATACTTGCATTACGGTTGTGAGACAGTCGTTGCATGTACTGTCGATTTAATTCTACGAGTTTAATGGAAAAATTATTCGTAAATTGTATGTTCAAATATACTTTGAATGGTATATTTAAAACTTGTTAATTCAGTAATATAATTTTCTTGTATTTATTTAATATTCTTATACCAATTTTGTGCAGTTTTTAATAATTGATTTTTCTTTTATAAGAATCAGTATTATCTCAAAATGTCTTATTTGTTAGCTAAAAAATCAAAATTATTCTCTTAATCAATTAATTGGATTACTCTTTTTTTAAAAATATATTTTAATTTAAATCTTAATATTTTTTTATGAATAAATTATTACTTAGTGATTTTGAGTACAATTAAACCGAAACAAAGTCTTTTCCACATAAAGTCCTTGTGAAATTTCATAAAAATCAACAATTAATCATGGAATGAACCTCATACTTAATAAATACTACAAATGTACGTTATGGATATATTTTAACTCGGTTAACGATAATATTTTGTAATCTTGTAGAACTGGTTTTAAGAACGTTAGGCTCATCTACCTAATAGCGTATACAAAGTCTAAGCATTAGAAAAAGTCATTACAAAAAAAGATCAGTCGATGTGTATTTTGAACGACATTCTTTATAATATACTTTTAACGTTTTCATAAAAGAATAAAATAAGATAATGTTAATTGAATAATCAAAATGAATAATGTTGACAAATAATTTTTAACTAACGGAGTAATTTAAAATAGCATGGGAGCAAGTTTTTCTCGTTGAAAACTTTTCGAAATAATTAATATTAGAGGAGATATGACTTTATACAAAATATCCAACATCTATTCAATTATTATTAATGAAGGACTAATAAACAGAAAATATTTGATCGGTTGCATCTGGTTTCAACGGTTCCAAATAGTTAACACGATCGAAGATGTAAAGATTGCGAGATACACGAATACCTCGGTACAAAGTAGGTAAACGAACATCCGTATACTCGTACAGACGCAGACAATCGAGTGCACACAGAACCGCATCCGACAGTCGCACGGATCTCGTACGTATAGCTACGTGCACACAGACATTGTTGTTTTTAAGAGAGCAAGAGTAGGTGTGTAAGCAGACGACGTAGCAGGTCGATATCTCTAGTCTTAGGCTGTTCGCCTGATCCTCGGGGAGCTTGGCGGTGTAGAAACCGGTCAAGGAATGCGTGTAATGCGTGTACGTACACGTCACGCCTACGTGTTCGGGCTACGTGACGAGGCTCTCACACATGAAACAGCTGTGCCGTCGAGCCTCGCTCTATAGACCCCGAGTACACCGCACTGACGGGATGCTGTGTATGCGTGCGGTTGCGGTGGTGTGACTGCAGCTGTGACTGCTGTGCGCGCGTGTGTACCTATCCTACGACCGATGTCTGCACTGCACCAAGTTCGCGCGCTCGCTCTGTCTTTGCGACGCACTTGCTTGCGCTGATATGGGAATCGCGTTTGACATTCTCGGCTCCGATAATGTCTTGAAATTAAAAACTTAATTTCACGTGTAACAGAATTCCTTAAGGCTTAGTTGAAATAATATTTTTTTTATAGTTTGATTGAAGCTTTGTCGTATCGATAGAAAGCATATTAACAATTGCAATTTTTAATAGTAACATCCAAGACCCAGTACGACGACTTTAACAGTTTTGTTTATCTAAATTAGGCATATTTACGGAATATTTCTTTTTTAAAATCTTGAATATTGTTTTTGTGATCGAGGTGTGGGGATCAATAAAATGCATCAAATATAATTCATTGCGACTGTCAATTTATTCGACCGACAAATTCGCAACGTAATCAGCGATATTATTATTATTACACTTGTTATATAAAAAAAAACCGTCTTCTCTCCACATTAATTAATGTCTAAGCCAAATGTGTGGGGTGCAAGGGGGTATAAGTTACAGTGTTTCGGGAATATGGCGAATATAAGGCGAGAAAGCTATATAATAGTTTTCCCCACGATTTCTCCTGCTCTCTACATAATTGACATGATCAAAGGATACGAATAAATAAATAGTACAAAGGGAACAAAAGTGTGTATGCACGCAATGGAAATCACTTTCCGAATATGATCTTTCTGGAAGCACCAAAGTTCTGGCCTGATTGCGTGGCGCCCTTGTTGGTGCCGGCTTGCAGTCCAATCATACCCTCGCCGGCCCTCAACTGCTCTTCCGTGAAGTTTCTTTTGTGCTCCTCGGAGGGTCTTGGTCCCAACCATGGTCCACGCCATTCGGGGTGTCTGTACGTCTGTAACGAGAGTATTATATACAATTTTATTGCCAATTGCGCTAACGCACTTCTTCTATCTTTTTAATAGTATTAAGCTTTTCGAAGAGAGCAAATTGATTATCTTACCGTGCGCCCGATGGCGAAGATCGTGTTTGTGACTTGTGCGATGTTTTTGCGCTCCATCAAATCGCAAGCCTGGAAGAGATCGACATCGGGTACTCCGTATGCGACACACGCCTTTTGAAATCTATAGAACAGAATGCACAAAAAAAGCTCAGTTTCCAGATATATAACTCATTGAGTAAACTAAATATTGATAAATATAAACTTGTTAAAAAAAATAGCTAATTATTTTTTAGCAATACAGTTGTTATTAATTCTGTGATTGCAATTACTTTTGGTTAAAACATATGTTCCGGTCCGATTTTCTAGTTTAGTTCCCTTATATATATATATATTCAAATTGGTATCAAACAAATAAATTCATGATTCCTAATCAGAGAATCACAAGAATGTCCCGAAGCATGCAATGTGGTCTGAAGAAACGCTTACACCTGAATCCCTCCATTATACCGCAGTCGAGTTCCGCGAATCAATTAGTTCGTCGAATCGCTGGCTTACCGCCCGATAACCATCCACTCCGGCACTAATTAAACTCCGCGAACGGAGCAAGAGCTGCGGACTAAGAGAAAGACCCTTACGCTGCACACTCGCACACAGGCGCAAGCTCTTTGACACAACGAGGCCTGACTCGCGTACCGAGAGACGATCGCGACTTTTCTGTGCTCCGAGTATCGCGCAGCAAGGGCTAAACGCTCGCGTACAGTTGAGCAATGAAAAAAGGGGTGCGCGCCGTATATATACACGCGGTGCACGACGGAGGGAGCAAGAGAGAGAGAGAGAGCGAGAGCGAAAGAGAGTAGAGTGCCCAGCAAGCTCTCTTGCAAATTACAAAGACCGGAAACAAAAGGGGGGAATGAAAGCGCGAGGCGGTGGCGGAGGAGGAGGAGGAGGAGGAGGAGGAGGCTGCAAATGAGTAGAGCTCCTACGCGAATCTGTTAGCCGTAGATCGGCACTCGCTTAGCGGAGCCTTTCCATTGTCTAAGCGTTAATCAGCGAGGGCTACTAATTAACGCGAGCGCGCGAGCCAGAGTCCGAGTCGCGAGCCGACGAGAAATCGTCGCCGGACGCCTGCGCCAAGTATATTATACACACATGCACACAGCGCGCGTATATAAGGGGAAGCGCGACTCATGGGTATAAGGCGGCCCGTTTAAATACACGCGGCACAAATGACGCGGCGAGTGTGCCAGCCTAACAGGAGTACAGAAAGCTCCAGTTGGAGCTTAGAGTTGGATATTTATACATATATATTGCGAGTTCCCGGGGATAGAGAGAGAAGGAGGCAGCAATTAGCGCGAGAGCTTAAAAGGGGAGTCGGCTGAGTGAGGAAGGTTTAACGATGAAGTCGAGGAGATGGGGAGAGAGCGCCTGCCGCTCTCGTGTCTTTTGTATATATATATATAACAGTGGCCTGCTATGCGCCTTGTGGGATGGATAGGAATGATTGTTTTTACATTTTAATTTTTTATTTTACTGTATTTCAAGGGTTGTTGGACTCTCGCGCACTTGCTTGCGATCCATCTTTTTTTTTAATTGAAGAAATATAAACTGACAAAGATCTTCAATCAGATGTAATCAGATTGCCCATGAATATTGATTAGACTGTAAGACCGATAGAAAGATCTTTGTCAGTTTATAGTAGAGCACAGTCGATATAAGTAATAATTTTAATGTTTGAAGAAATATGAAATTTCAAAATTCGATTGAGTAAACGGACGAGAACAGGAGAAACTACGTGGTGATGTTGTTTAAAGCACGTAATTCTTTACGATATATCATTTTTCACAAATATATTTTACTACATTTAATATAGGTAGTAGAAAATGTTGGAGTTTGGTAAGACGAGCATAAAATATCTACATTTACTTATAATTCAACAGTGATTTGTTTTGTCACCACACTGTGAAATGTCTCGTTCGTATCTCTTTATTTCATTATTAACAATTCAGCATTTCATCCAATCATTTTTCACAATACATTAAACCTGAAACAAAATGATCATCATTCAACAGATGTCATTCCTTGGGCAAAAGGCAAAACGAACGCGGGAAATGAGATGCAGCATCGCCTACGGCGGTTCCGTCCGAAACTGTTGCGCTGCACGTGGACCGCGTCACGGTGCAAAGTTCAAGTGCACACGCGCAGCTGCGGCATAGTATACCTACACCTATATATCGCGTACACAGTCCGGTATACGAGGAAGCGACAGAGACGCGCGGTCGCGAGAGACGGTTGGAATGCGTTGTTGGCAGCTCGAACTCCTGCTCTCCGGATAGGCAGCGCGTCTGCCGCATATGAGCACCAAACAACAGCGGGAGCCTCGCGCATACGTGCACGGCACGCGCGCGACCCTCTCTGCGCGGTGTGCACAGACGCAGCAGCACCAGTAGCACTGTATATAGGACGCGACGGTGCGCCGGGATCGTGTGTTTGCTGTCGCGCAGCTGGGGTACTTGAAATGGTTTTATTCCGCGGATTGCGAGGTGGAATTAGGGTGGGTTCATTCATCAGATTCGTTACGAGTGAATTTATTGGTGTCTGTTATATTACTTGTTGCTATTCAATCGCACTATTAATTTTGAATGGAGACAATTTTGATACACCGACACCAAGTGTACATTTTTCTTTGATATTAGAAAAGATGTTTGGATATCTTATCGATTTTTAAGCATCAGTAATTATTTACAAACAAACAATTTTTACTTTTTTGTATTATAAAGAGAAAAATTATATTTTTGAAAAATTGTTAATTTACGATATTTCTCGATTTGCAGCAATGTCGAGAAGCAAATATTTGTTTTTACGCAGATCTGTAAAGCGACATCCTAATTTTTCAATCATAAACTTGAATGACAGATAGAAGAGCGCGCATATCGCTTTATGCCTCTTAGGCCTGCGCATTATAGACCATTCGGTCTGCGGTAACAGATGAATTTTCCTCTATTCGTATATACAAACCGAATATCATCGGTAATATACACAAATAGAAGTATCTTTTTTTGCAATGTAAGACCTTCATTTTCCTATACACGATATCCCTCACATTTTTCCCAACTTAATGCAATATATACTGAAGGGATGATCAGCCGATAGCAGACGAAAGGAAGAGGCCAAGAAAAGAACACGACCTTTCATCGACTACTAGACACATCCATCGCATTTACCAAAATCACTACAGCTTTCCCACCAAAATCACGTCCGTCGCGCTTAACCTGGACTTCTATGTAGAGCACTGCAGTACATAGAATGAACCGCGTAATAGTGCACACGACAACGCAATGGCTCTCATCACGGTCTGGTCTGGTCTCTCTGTCTGTCTGTCGGTCGGTCGCGTGCGCGCGTGTCACCGTCAGCGTATCCCGCAAGCGCAGTGGGTACGATGCGCGTAGCCCGAGTCAGGCCAGTGCTCACTGTTCCACCTGACACCAGAGCAGCATAAACAACGCGAAAGCCACCTTATAATATAATACAGCGTGTACAACGTTTGCGCGCCTCTTTCACTTCTAGCTCGGTCCTTTCTTTTTTCCCTATGCCGCGCATAGCCGGCGCAGCTTATATCCTGCGCGTGCGTGCGTCTATCGCGAGCTGTACATACACATACATATATATACATATACATATATATATATATATAGACGCACTTTGTGGCTCGTTAGGCTCGCTCAAGAGAGAAAGAGAGGAAGAGATCGAGTGGAGATCGAGCGACTTCCTCGATACTCATGACACTCGCGTAGAAAGGGAGTAGTGCGGAGTGGCCGCGCTGCGCATCATTCGCCCCACTACCAATCGCGGCTCACCTCTATATACGAAACGCGCGACCGCGAGCGCGCGCGCGCACATGTATATCGTGTACCTTCGGCTCGGATCGCGTACCTCGTCTCGTCATCGCTCTGCTGCAGGATATGCGCCTCTCGCGCGGCTTCTCCGCTCTAAGAAATAAAATAGAGCTCTCGTTCCGCCACCGAGGGACACGAGTACATACATCGATGAAGATCTATTCAATGTTCGACGAGTGAAGATCTTGGAGAGAGTGGAGCAGCGCCCATGAATTTTACAGCGTACACGCGCGGCAAAGAAAAGAGAGACGGAGGACGCCGCAAGCGTGCGTGCGCACTTTGCTCTGCGCGGTATACAAACTCGCGCGCCTTCTCGTTAAAACGGCCCGCGGAGGAGAGGTCGAGAGAGTCGGTCGAGTGGGGGGGGGGGAGGTACATACGCGGTCTACTGGAATTTTGCAAAAAAAGCCCCCTTCGCGCGTGGATAATTTGCGAAAATTGTTTATACGCAGTCAGGAAATAGAAAAGAGGAGGAGGTGGCCCGATATTTATAACAAACGTTACATTTTTCGCGCAAACCGCTCTCCGCGCAGCACGCCTGTATACGCTGTTCTCTCTCTCTCTCTCTCTCTTTTGCTCGCTCACTCGGTGCATATACATGCACTGCACACCGCCCGACGCAGGAATTTTAATTGCGCGCCGCCTGCCCCGGCGCTATATCAACTCTCGTCCTTTGTAGCTTTTGTATAGTTTTTCTTTTATATAGGTAAACGAGCGAGTTTGCGAGAGCTTGATTTCCGTAATAAAGAGCCGCAGTGACGGCGATGTCGACTATAGTCGTGACTTTCGGGACAGCTATTGTTCTCGCGTTGGGGTTTTCTCGGTTTGACTTCGGCTACAGGACATATAATGTGAACGTGTAACCTATATATATAGTGGGCCAGTCGCAGGCGGTTATAGAGATGAGCGTTTGATCGGTATATACATATATAAGTCGTCCACGAGAGAGAGAGAGAGAGAGAACCTCCCGGCGTTATGACAATATTACCTCCTCGCATGCAAATGTTTCATCAGGATCGTAGCACGGAGTTAAAGGCATTTAATCATTCGACTGCGTAGCTCTAGATTTTCCAACGATTGTCATTAGATGAGCGGGTGGCTTCGCGATACGTCCTCCTGGATGTGGTTTTCATCTTTTGCCTAAGCGTTTTCTTGTATCACGGCGACGATTGACTGTCGAGCCTTCTGATGTACACATTGTTCTTGCTAGGTTGTTTGTTTCTTTCTATTTTACTATGCTAAGCGACAGAATGTTACCCAACTTTATCTCTTTGGAACGTCGCGAGAATAATACTAAAGCAGTTTCATCGAACTGTTCACTCTTTACAATATGATAACACATGCACTCTTATGTACGCCTTTGTACTCTTATTAATTGTTAGTAATTAAATTGTAATGACTTTGGTTTTAATTTGAATATTAAAAAACTGCTTCCGATTAAATTTTACCCGGATTTACTTTTTCCAGTATCTCCAGAAAATTCTGTATTTTACTAAAAAAAAAGGCAATCTCAGTGATATATAAATGTTATAGGTTTTCACACACCGAATGTTTCTATTCTTGAATCCCTGCAAGAATCGTAAAAGAAAAAGCATAAGAAAAATCGTGTAAATCCGTAGAAAGTGAGCGACAAAATGTCGCAAGACATCTCGGCGAGCGAGTGGATTGTCCCGAACTCAGACGCCGTTTATACGCTCGATTATCAGGTTTACACGCGGCGAAAAGAGCCATTAAAAATCTTTGCTCTCGCTCTCCTCGCCAGTTTTACTGCCGTTTCGCGCGCCACGATACAAAAGCAGCGCGTATACAATCGAAGGATGAGGATACGAGGCTCGATTATGTACAGACGCTTCGATTGGTCGTCGTGTAGGTTACGAAAGAGTGCGATTGCGTCGCTCGCGAGGGGAGTCAACGACGTCGTCGACGACAGCTTTAGCTCTTGAACGGTCGAGCTTATTGCTCTGACGCAAAACACTGTCGATTGCGTAAACGCGACTGACGATCCGGCAGTTAGGTGCGACGAAGAGCTTGGACTTCGAGTACCGGGCAAATTGAACTTGGATATATATACATATGTGCGTTGTAGCTCTTCCACGAATTTTGTCGCAGTCTTCTTTCGATTTCTATAGAAGAACTTAGTGCTCGCCATTACTTATTCCAAGTGCCGTTCTAAATTTTATAGCACAAATTGCCAATTGTGTAAGAAACTTTCATTTTAACCTATATCTGTACATTGCTTTTGAATTTTTTATATATTTCAGTATTTGTATGTTCGATACCAAAATTAAAATGAACAGCAAATATATTATTTGTTTTGGATAATAACATAAGCTCAGAACGGAAAGGAGGAACCCGACATTGTTGTAATGAAAAAAGTAAACGTATTAAATCCATGCCATTGTTTACAGCGCCAAAAAAAATTGAATTAAAAAAAAACGACCCCCTTGCGCCAAAGTGGAATAAATAGTAATAAAAAAATCGATTAAAACCGATGTCTTACCGTATACGGCATTATCTACTTTTTGTATAATTTACTTAACGAAAAATTCAATTTCTATTTTCTCCATACTTACATCGGTTAAGAAAGTTAATTATTTTTTAAATTAAATGTTCAAAAAAAATATAATTAAATTACGAGTATTAAGAAATTCTTACTGGTTAAGATTGTCCATCATCTTGTAGTCTCCACCTGAAGTGTTGATTTTAGATATGATACCAGGCCGCAATTTATTCATCAACATACAGAGGATAACACCGTCCCTCAAGGCATCTTCGTAGCTTACACCTGCAAAATATAATATATTTTTCCTTAAAATGTTAATGGCTTTCATCTTGACTGAAAAAGATCAGTAATATTTTTTATCATAAGTATAAACCATTACATAATAGCATAAGTATATTTATAGTATATATACAACTTGTTATTTACGGACTATTATTTTACTATTACCTTATTAATGATAATATTTAAATGAGCATTTTATTTATTTTTCATCATAAGAAGAAAAACATTTTAGCTGTAATCCTGAAATACATCGCTTAAATTATTAAAATCTAATCTATATTAACCGCTGTAAATAAGCTGACGAGTTCAAAAAGAAGAAGCGATCGAACGCGGTATAAAAAAGACCACACCACCCGCAGAACAAATAAGTAAAAACGACGGCATAAAAGGCAAGCGCATACCCTCCTTACAACTCCTGCTGCTCTTTCCGCATCACCAGCCCACGGTCAGCTCATGCAAATCCATTTCCAACCCCCGTCCAATCCCTCATCAGCGCGCAATTCCATCCTATGCTGGATCTTTTTCCAACCCTCGCAAGCTCCGCCCCCAATCAACCCCTCGCTCTCTACTACACTTCCACTCGCACTATTTCTTTTTTCCAAGCTCAGCGGCACGTTTTTTAGAAAAAAAAAATAGAAAAAAAAAACACTTCGATAGTGTCCATTGGTTGATAAATACAAGGGTAGAAAATTACGTGAAATACTGAAATTTTTCTTATGAATGCCAGCTGTATATATAGATGTCGCCAAGCATCGCGCAGATATGGTGCAAACATTCGTGCTGCGCACGCACATCAGCCCATGACCAAACATGCACACGTAACATCAACACGCGATGGGCGCTACGTTTCCAGTCAGCAGCAGAGCAGCAGAACTCATCGCCGAGTATTCGCGTCTATATATATAGCATAAAGCAGTGATGAAAAGGGAGAGTGAGAGAAAGAGAGTGAGAGAGCGAGAGAAAGAGAAAGGCTGCAGGAACGACCAGCAATCGCTTATGGAGCCCCGCTATGCCAAGAGGCTCGCCAAGGGGGCACCGCATTTTTTATCCGTCTCCCAAAGGATTTGCGACGCTCAGCCGCTTCCTTCTTCCAATGTCTCTCTCCCTCTCAGTTCCCCCATCCCACTTTCCTTCCCTCGACGTCCTTTCGCATCGTCTCCCCCGATATATCAAGAACGAGAAAAAGAAGGATATTCATACTGTATACAATTCGAGCGTATATCTACTTGTGCGCGTGGGGGATACGGACGCCGTACAAACTTGGCCTGCTTTTCACTTTCACGGTTTCGAAGATCAAGAGGATGGGAGTAGGAGGAGGATACAAGACATCATGCCAAGACACATCGCGTCTAGACGCCATGCGGAAGATGAAGCGCATCTCGAGCTGCCAGGCAGTCAGCAATGCTCAGGAGTTGTGTCAGCTATTGTGAGAGGGGGAGAGGCGGGAAGGAGAAGGAGGAAACGGCAAATCCCCCCCCCCC
>UELU01142259.1:0-16834 GCA_900490025.1 Megastigmus dorsalis
GCTTATAGTAATCTTCCAGGGAATCTTCCAGTAACCTTTTTTTAAATTTCTTCAAAAGACTGCAGTAAGTTTTGCGAAAGATACGGGAATCTTTCTGAAAGCTTTCGTGAAACCTTACAGCAATCCATTAGCAAACATTTCCACAAGACTTCAGTAAGATAGCTGAAAAGATCTCTGTAAAGTTTCTGATAGCTTTATTGGAACCTTGCAGGAAGCTTTCATGAAACATTCCGGAAAACTCAAAATGTCTGGGACAAATTACTGGCAAAAAGATTCCACAAAGGGTGTAGGAATCCTTCAGAAAGCTTCCTTAAAGATTGCAGAAATCTTTAAGGAAATATTATCACACGCATTAGTGACATCGGACAAACTACAACATTTTTTATATATATTACATATATTTGATTGTAAACCACTTCGCACGCTTACAAATTATCAATTTTTCGCAATTAAAATTATAAACGCTTAAAAAATTTTCGCTACACTCGGGATTCGAACCGACGTTCTTTGTGGTACGACGCATAAACCTTAACCACTACGCTACGCAACGCTTGCGATATAAAATTTTAATCTTGCTAATAAAGTAAATGTAAATCAAGTTTTATTAAATGACTATCCTTTAAACAGTTATTCAGTGGTTATAATGTTACAAATATTAAAACATTCAAGATTTTAAATTATAAAAAAGAAAATATTAATATTTAAATAAATATAGAATATACAAAGTTTTATAAAATATAGAGTTCAAGCTTGCAGAAAGCAAGCTCTATACTGTAAACTTTCTAAATTCCTTCCGTGAAAGGTTCTAGTATTGATTCTTGGAAAATTTCATGTAAGCTTTCCGTAAACTTTCTGCAAGGAATCATGGAATATTTCGTGCTGTTATATATGAAAATTTGCTTCTTATATTCCGAAAACCTACGGGAAGCTTACCTGAAAGCTTGGATTCGAATGTTGCTGTAAGATTTTATAGCATTAACCTTAGAGTAAATGTTGTGAAATATATTTCGGAAATATTTTAGTAATGCTTAACGTAATCTTTCGCAGAATTTAGCCGTAATGTTTCATGAAATATTTTCTGCAAGGATTCTGAAATCTAGCATGCGTTCGGTTGAAATTGGTTTTTCGAGTTCAAACTTTCAAAAAGCTGTTACTGTTACCTTTCTAAATTTCTTCTATGAAAACTTCCAGTATTGATTCTTGGAAGATTTCATGTAAAGCTTCCCATAATCATCCTATAAGTTATCGTGAAATGTTTTGCCTTGTTATATTTGAACTTTTGCCCGCTATATCCTGCACAACCTATGGGAAACTTACGAAAAGCTTGCACTGGAATGTTGTATGATTTTATCGCAACTTTATGGTAAGCGTTCTGAAATATTTTTCTGAAGTATTTAAAAATAATACTTGCCATAATCATTTGCGACATATCATCCTAATGGTTCATAGAATCTTACCTGGTAGGATTCTGGAATCTATCATGCAAACTTCACTTTAGCTTGAAATTTATTGTTAGAGTTCAAACTTTCAGAAAGCCTTCTGTATCCTTTCTATAATCCTTCCGTGAAAACTTCTATTATTGATTGTTGGAATATTTCATGGAAGCTTCCCGTAATCTTTCAGCAAGGTATCATGGAATGTTTCGTGTTGTTATATTTGGAATCTTCCTCCTAATATAAGGAAGCTTTCATGCTATGTGGGACTGGTGCCGTCATTTTAAAAGTTTTATCAGAATTTCTCATAAATTACTTTTATGTGTTTAGCATAGCAGGAAATTCTGCAGCCCATGAAAATTATAATTTTAATTTTTTATTGATAGGTATAATTACGAATATTTTACTATCAATTTCTGAGATCATTATTAACAATTTTACATGAATTAGTAAGTTTTAGCTGCATGCAGAATCAATTAGTAGATTTCAAGTTGACTGAAGTTCTCAACTATATATTTGTCTTTCCAAAAACCATGTCTTTTCAAATATTAGAGTATTTTTAAAGTCATGATAACGCTCACTTTAAGTTTTTGACAAATATATTGTAATATTGATCTTATTATACAGCTTATAAAAGTGTATATTGAGACTACTAGAAACGTTTTACTTTGGCTGCGCTGCTTTAGACAACCACTTCACTAGCTTATTTATGTTATGAAAATAAAAGAGAGAGGCAAAAAGTTTACAACGATTCCGGAATAAAAAATTTTTGAATACTTTTTATTGCAACCAATTAGCAAAAATATTTAATTATTTTAAATATCAACAATGCTATTGAAAAATATTTGAGCAGACATTAAAAATGTATCATTATAGAATCAAAGAAACCATTGCGTAAAAACTAACTGTTGTAATTGTACTAAATTTGATAATGATATTTTGAAAGCTTTCATTAATCAAATTACTATAACATCATTTCGGTGAAAAAAGGGTCTATCTAAAATTTGAATTTGGAAAAGTGCCCATCTGAAATTTAAGTTTGGAAAAGGGCCTGTCTGAGTTTTAAATTTGGAAAAGGTCCTATAAGGCGAGCATATTCTTTTCTGTCAACTTTAAGTTAATAACAGTAAGATTGCCATTATCATTATTTATTTATAATTTTAATTTTCCGTTTATTACTATTAACTTATATTTAAAAGAATAAATATGCTCGCCAGATAGGCTCGTTTTCAAACTCAAAATTCAGATAGTATCTTTTCAAAACTCATATTTCAGGTAAGCCCTTTTACAAACTTTTAATTCAGATGGGTCCTTTTCTTAACTCAAGTTTTAGAATCGCCCTTTCTCCATCGAATCGATTATAAGTAAACTGCCTATCCTTCCACAGAAGCGTCATTGTTCTCACCTGATCGTGATGAATGTGTCCCGGATAGTCTCACGTACGGTGTGAGCTTGTGCTTGCGACATGCGTCTGAGATTTCTAACCTCCTGACGCAGGTCTTTGGCCTTCTTCTGCAGGCCCCGCAGCTGATTATACATTTCCGGAGTGAGGGTGAGGTCCCTGTAAACGTACTGGCCCGTGGCTAGGGCCACAGGTTTCGGTGGCGGGGTCGGTTTATGCCTCTCCCTCTCTGTGTCAAAAGAAAGCACAATTAATCTCAAAGAAGAGCTGATGGACGTTGGAGCAGCTTTATTTTGTACTTTGCAAATAGTTTACTGGAAATTTGCACAAGATATCGAATAGAGATAGGCAGATAGAGAGACGTGTACAGTATGATGTGAAGTGAGTGGTAGTACGCATCAATGGTAGTAATAAGTAGTTTAAAAAATTCGTATAATTACTTTACCTTGGGAAGACATTCTCGGCAAAGTCGAGGATTTGATTGCCGGTTTCGTAGGTTTCGAATCCGCTAGTGTGTAGAAGTAGCAAAGCACAATGGTATAAATGATGTTAGAACACTTAAACTTACAAGATGAATCTTTGGTATCAACAGGAGCGTCAATCAAGCAAAGGAGCAAAGATTTTATTTATTAGCCTCAACCAAATTCAACACTCTCCTTATCAACCATTAGTTTAAGGACGTTTTCCGGCGATTAATAAAAAAAATAATATACCTAGCGGTATTAAAACTCGAGATATTTAACGCCAAAGTTTTGTATTTTAACATGAGAAGCCTATAGCATGTATTGAAGACACATTTTAATTTATTTCAAAGCCAATAATACTAGAATCGAAAAGGAATAGGTACGCAAAAAAATGATCAGGGCTTGCGGTACACGGAGAGAAGTCGTCGAGTATATTTTACAAATAATCTTTAACATTCTACCGGAAAGTATGGTAATTCAGTCACAGACTGCAAATAGGGGCGTTCTTACTATACTTGTATGAAAAATGACCAGAATTCAAGCAAAACTTACTATGTCTATCTT
This sequence comes from Megastigmus dorsalis, assembly GCA_900490025.1. NCBI lineage: Eukaryota > Metazoa > Arthropoda > Insecta > Hymenoptera > Megastigmidae > Megastigmus > Megastigmus dorsalis. The sequence continues at coordinate 3,864 of UELU01142259.1, forward strand.
TGAAAATTTCCTATACAACATTGTAATTTTTATACTCTAGCAAAAATTGCTACGATTTCTAGCGAAAGTCATCAGATTCTCTCGGAATTTTTACCATAAGTATTGTAATTTTTCGCAGAAGTTCTAGAGATTTGGCTGCGTTTGCGCGCGGACCTTACCGAGAGACCCTGATACGCGAGCGGCAGCACGCGTGATCACTTAACCTCGAAAAGAGTCTGCAAAATATCATGATTGCAGCGTTTATAGAAACAAAGCATGCCTAAATCGTTGTTTCTTTTTATTAATTAATAATTATTCATGTTTTTATTAAAAATCTTTGGACATAAATGATCTTTAAGATAGCATAAACAATTCTCTTAACATGAGGTGTGACTGCGAGTTAAACTTCAAATAGACAATAAGGAGTTGGGTAGTCATCGCGCGCGTGGCGCAATGCCAGACTAGAAAAATTTTCAGGTAGTCTGAATATATTATGAGGCCCTGCCCAGGCTACCTCAGCAGGCCCTGACTTGGCATGTAATAGTATGATAATCAGGACCGTATTTCAAGCCTGACTTTCTAATTGGCGCCAAAATATTGCCTGACCGTTACCAGACTATCGCCGTTTAATGAAAATCAGCACTGATAAATATAGTACGGGCACTCTAACCTCAACTCACCAGCGAGAGCGCCACTGGCGCACGAATACATATGCATATATATACATACAGTCATCGACACCAAACACAAGCAGAAACCGAGGCTATGAGATTAGAATATAATATTTCTAAAAGATTATTCCATTTTTTATTAAAGTTATATCACTATTGAGTAACTAAAAGTATCATTGGCACAAAGTATTCAAATATGAACATATTCTTGTGTTCATTTAGAGTAATCATTTGAATTAATTAGAATTTGTAATTTTCATAATTTTTTTTAAGTTGAATGGATCATGGTTGCTTTATGTTAATTATTTTTAACATTTTTTATGAAATAAATTTTTACCAACTTATTGCTTTCAAAAGTAGGTCAACAATTACTTTACATTCTCATACATAGATTCATTAACATAAATCACTAAATTGCTCAATTTACGTATTACATAAATCAAACTGATTCACTATTCAGTTTTTATGTAACATTTGTTGTATCTATTGTTATAATATTAATTCTATTTTTATTTTTTGTATTAATTGAATATTCAAACAAAAAAATTTTCATTAAAAATGACTTACATTCAAAAATCTTTGACTGTAAAAATTAATGTAAAACTGTACACACTCCTGTATACATTTTGTTATTTTATTTCCTGGCAATTTGAAGGTGCCATAGAACTACCTTAGCTTTTTTGATAAATATTTGGCCCTGATAATCGCCCCATTACATGCCATCTGAGGGCCTAATCAGGTGCCTGCTAAAGACCATATAATAATTCGCAGGCACCTTACCAGGGCCTAACATTTACCTTGAAATCATTTCTAGTCGGGTGGTAACGCTCCTGTCTTTCACGGCGAAGGTCCTCGGATCGAATCTCGATGAGATAAAAAAAAATTGTTTTTCAATATAAAATCTCATGTGATAGGTATAAAATAGAAATTTCGGAGTTCTCTGTATGTATAAAATATATAATATGTATAAAATACGGAAAAAATAATTTTAATGCTTTATTTCTATAAATTATAAAAATTACTATACTGAGATCAAAAAATTACGTAAATTTACAGTCTGTGATAGAATTACTATACTTTCTGGTAGAATTTCAAAGACTATTTGTAAAATGTACTGGACGACTTCTCTCCGTGTACTAACTCCAAAGATACGCTTTCGTGGTACAGCCTGTACAAAATTGTATCCTGCACAGTGATTTTTTTATATTTATATGATTTTTACATTGTTTATTTATATTTTAGTATCTTGTATTACATAATTAATAGATTTTTTTAATAATGATCCAATTTAACGATGACTTATAAAAAAAAATAAAGTTTTTGATCACACGAGCCGGAGAACGCCCTTAAAGAGTAGTACTCATTACAAGGAACAAGATTCTACTGCATAAGTATTGATTACACAAAGACCAAAGAAAGTTTTTGTTCTCATTTTAATGCTTATACCGATAAAATATTTTGCGGAATAGCAGAGGATTTTGCAGCACTGCTACATAGCGATGCTTTTATGCAACCATTACATAGCAACCCTTTCTCTTTTGCTTAACAGGCTAATAAGCAAATGTTTAAAAATGTTATGGACCATTATGTATATTAAAATCGATTAAAAGTTAAAAAAAAAATTGGTAATGTGCTATTTGACAAAGAGAAAACCAAAGGCAAAATGTAAATATGTATGTGTGAGTGATGTAAAGAAAAAATTGTAATAAAAATTAACATAAAGCAGGATTAAACGTGAGAAAAGTAGAGCTTGGCTTCAATGGATACAAGTAAAAAAAAATAAGCTTGTTACGCGTTGTTATTGCAATGTAACTTTTTACCTGTGTGCTGAGGGGAGTGTTGTTTTGGCGAATTCATGTCTGGTGGTTCGTCACTGAACGACACCGATTTCTCAAAGGACACCGATTTATCTGAAAAATCCAGCATGGAGCACAAATAAGAAGTATAATAAGACATCGATTAATATATACAAAGATACAGATTAGATTCAAATTTAAATTAGTTGCAGATGTATAATGAAAGTACAGACAATTGTTATTTATATTATATAAAAAAGAGCAAACTTAAAACCATGCTTGCAAAAATACTGAATTTGCCAATATTATGCAATTTCCATTCTAGAAAAAAATGTATAAATTTATAAAAAAGGAAGACATAATTGCACTTCCTTCAGCCATAATTCATCATTCAACCAATATCTGCTTGAAGCTGTGTGAAATGATAGATTATATCGGAAAGCAGTGCAATCATGTCTCGATTTTATAAATTTATGTATTTTTTACTAGAATAAAAATAGTGTAATGCTGGTAAGGTAAGAACTATAATATTATGATATCCTCTTAATTGTTGAATAAATAATTTGGAGCTTTGTGTATACATTCTATACTTAATTATATCATTCGGATAGTTTTTAAAAGGAAAACACCCATGGTAAGTCATGATATTCACGATGAAAGTAAATTAAAAATAAATGAATGTAATAGATCTTTTATGTTACTCCTACTATTAAAAAAATGCAAAGAGTAAAATTCACAGTCACACAAGTATAAAACTTTGTAAATCCATTGTAATTACATAGTAGTGTCTATATTAAAAGTATTTTTTATAATTCTCACGCAATTCTAATATAGAAAAGGACGTAAACTAATTAAAACAAATACACTTCTACTTTATCGACTAACAAGGAGATGACCAGACATGTCGGTCCTGGACTTTTTTGAAACTCTTAGCAATAACTTTTTGTGCAAAATAATGAGACCCGTGCATCGGCGTTTTATTGAATAGGACCTGGAAATCAAAATAATTACTTATTCATATTGATTTTATACTTTAGTTTATATCTATATATACTACAAAATCATATGTATAGATACATTATGAGCATCAAGAGTGGTGAATACCTTGATTTCGAGGGTCTATTTAATAAAACCTCGATACAGGGGTCTCATTATTTTGCATAAAATGTAATTCCTGAAAGTTTTAAGAAAATCCAGGATCCGCATGTCTAGTCATCTCCACATAAGCATTGTATATCGAATTATTATATCGATACACTTAATTAATTAGAATTGTCAATCGAAAAATAAATCAAAAATATTTTTTGGTCATTATTTAATCTGTAATTGTAACTAATCAAACGAGTATTATAAGCAGGAGTCTAAAAATTTTAAAAATATGTACAAACCAGCATAAGCAGATAAAGTATAGAAGTTATCGTTCCGATAGGTCTCATAAATTATAGAAGTATAAGATTCTACAGAAGGTTGAACATAATGTTTATTGAAATTTTATAAATTACAATAAATATTACGTATGTTTGTATGTTAATTGAATTATTAATAGAAGAAAGAGGATTGTTTTTAAGGAAGTACAAATTTCTTTGCATATGTAGCAAGTAAGAAAAGAAAAAAGAAAAACAGAATAAAACAACAAGCACACCAGATTGCATAACATACGAAAAAACAATAGGTTTGGCCACATTATTCTATCACATATAAAGAGATATTTGTTTAAGAGTAACAATTATAAACATAAAAAATAATTAAATATCACGCGCACCTTTGCCTAGTTTCGGTGGCTTAACGTCAGTCCTTAAATAGGTGTCATCTGAAATGTTACAGTATGAATGTTTATTTGCAAAACAGAGATAAAAAAATAATAAGGAATGACAAGGAGAGAAGAACAATAATATAAAAAATTATAAAGGGAGTGAGAGGAAGACTAAGAGAGAGGCAGAGAGAGAGAGAGAAAGGGGTACAGAAAAACCGAACAAGAGTATAAGCGCCTCTACATAAATATAATTTATTTTATAAAAGTTATCTTTATATTCAAGGTAAAAATAATTTAGTTGGATTATCATGGTATAAAATAGCTATAGTAAAGTACTATGATATTTCCAAAATTGTAACTACATTGGATTTTTTTAAATAATTAAATCTAATGAAAACATTATACATTTAGCGTATACGGTAAAAGATCTAGTGAATGGACACTTAAGAACACGTACTAGTGATTAGACACCCCTAGTGTCTGGACGATTTCCTTGTGATTGGTTGAATGCGTCCAGACACTAGTACTGTCCATTCGCTCGTATCTAGTCACCGGGTCATTTACCTTATCAAGAAAGAAAATTACCTACTAACAATAAGTATTGCAGCTATTATAACATTCCTTATATCATAGATTATTTTTTTTTTCAAAGTTATAGCTTTACACAAGAATCTGTATACTGAGAGAAAGAAAGTGTAATAGTTAAGAATCTTCAGTAACTGTGAAGATACGTGTATTAAAATTCTGTCAAACACGTATTTCTTAAGGTATTTGCATCTTGATTCTTAACTGTTAATACATTGATCACTTGAAAATAGAATTTTATTTTTGTAAATTAGTTCTTAACCTTTAGTGAGCGGGAAAATTTTGGTTCAAATTAAGGATTTTTTTCACTATTTTTTCCTTATTCAACACACCAAATATTGCCTGAAAAGATCAAATAGTTCGTGTGCCTTCGGTGGTCGACATTTCGTCCGCCCCCGGTAATAACATTTTTGCATGATAAATATGAATTTATTTAGAATAAATTTAAATTATTTACTTGGAATAAATATAAATTATTTAATTCGAATAAATAAAGATTATTTAATTGAAATAAAATATATAAAAGTAAATATTCTATCTAAACATGGCCTTCAGCTATAATATGAATTTTAATTAGTCGCTAAAAATTATTGAAATTGTAAATGTAACATTTTTCATTATTTTTGAATAGAAGATGTAATACATAAGCTTTAATGAGACCATCATAACCAATTGTACAGGGTTTTTTTACTTAAAAAAAATATATTTTTCGATGTTTTTATGATTATAGTGAATATACCTAGCACATGATCATCATATTTATTATAATATAAAAATATAGTTTAATTTGAGTCATTCATGGCTCCATTAACTTTAATATAAAAAACTTCAACTTCTAAATTTTGTTTAAATTTTTTTTTATCAGAACTTCGATTTCAAGAATATCATAAAATTCTTTACGATATTGTCGCTTGCCCTTGCTGTATTAACTGTTATGACATATACTTTTCTAGTTAAGAGGATGTGCTGTAGTCAAAAAGATTCCTACCTTACCTGTTCTTGCATTTAACGAAATTTTAACACATCCCCTTAAGAAATTAAACTTAGAAGCAAATACTTGAAAACATAATGTTGTTAATATACGATTATTTACTGTTAGGTGGTCTTCCTCTCAGTGTACTCTAAAATTAAACTACAAAATATACAACTGTTAAATTCTATATTATTGTTCAATATGTAACAATTACTTTTACCTTCAATTCATTATAGTATACTTTACTTAACGACCTCTTATAAAGATTCTGAAAGTACATCTAGAAAGTCAATTCCAGTATACAAGATTAAAATTATTTAGAGCCAAATATACAATGACGATGTCACACTATAAGTACATACATCATAATATTTTGCATGAACATAAATGAACACATGCTGTGTATTTGTGTGAGATTTGCATAGATTTCTTTGTGCTATACTGATGTTCACACTCGACAGTAGACCTCTTTTCAAAATAAGGAATATATGCCACCAAGTAATATATATTTTTTCTTTTACTTCCTTAGAGATGATGCTTTGTATCAGAAAATTTTTTTTTCCAAAAATGCTTAAAAATATTTTTTAACGTCATTTTGTGAAAATTTTGTGAAAATTTTCTTTTCATGTATGTGTGTGGCTTTGTGTGTACATCTGTATCTCCAAAACGGATGGACCGGTTTTTAAGTATAAAAATTCATTTCATTCATTCTTTTGTGGGTTGGTTGATGAAAAATAATTTTTAAGATTCATAAATTTTCTTTTGTTTTATTTAAGAAAATGTCTTTTTGTCATAAAAATTATAATGTAAGGAAGTTCTATCTATAATTAAATTGACAGTAATAATGACTTATAAACTTGTATATAGATAACTAAATGATTAAAGAAGCTCCAGTTATAATTTCGCAAAACTAGGATGCCGCAAAGTCGAAAAATAAAGATTTTTGATACTGATTTTTTAACAATTAGTCTTATGGAAAAGATTTTCTTTTTTCTGATTACAAATTAATTGGCGATGAAAGCTCATCGAAATTCTTTTGAGTAACAAGAGTCAATATTTTTTAATTTTCAGCCATTTTCAAAAGTACCATGGGGTAACTGTGAAGTAAGAGGAAGTAGATATTTCATGTATAAATCTCGTTTGCTTATAGGTTATACATGCAGAATATATCCTTGTATATACCGACTGCACTGGTCAATGACTTCCTATATATGTATAAGAAGAACCTCTTTAAGACATTATTTTTCAAAATAGCTTGTGTTGTTCTTTTTTTATTTTGAAAAATATCATTTTTTCAAACATAAGCTATAACTTTTGAATCTCTTTATTATTCATCATGAAACTTTTGCTAGTTATTAAGAGTATCATTAGCCCAAATTTGCTAAATTTTCAAGAAATAATATTTTATATTTTTGGAGAAAATAATGATATTACGGAAAAAATCGATTTTCTATGATATTTGATAACAGAAGTAAAACTGCTCTAATCTTATCAAAATTACATATATAAACAGGTTTTTGTACCTTGACAGCTGCATATTTTTTTTAAGTAATGGTTCATAAGTTTCGACAATATATGAGTATTTCTGATTTTTAAGTTTTTTTTTAAATATTCTTAATTTAAGAATTAATTGATGGATGTTGATGTTCAAGGTCTCATTTTATTTGTATTTTTAAATTCTTTCCAAATATAATTTTTCTAAATGTCATGCTTCAATATCTAATAAATTAATATTCATTTAAAAATTTTTGGTCATGTTATAATCAAAGATATGGATATTTTTTCAAATATTTAACGAGATATTGTATTAAATAGTTGAAATATAAAAGAATTATAAATACAGGATGTTAAAAACATATCAGATTCTAAAGAAGTATTGGATAAAGCAAAACTTAACAGGCATATAATAGATAAATAAAAAATTAGTATAACTGTTAAAGATATTTTAGAAATAGAAAATAAATTTTAAAGTGATTCACAAATAGTATTTATATATTAATTGCAAAAACTAGATTTTATTATTAGATTTGTATAAAGGAGACTAATACTTATAAAAATGAAAGTCTCGAATCCGCGAATATCGTGATTCGCTGTCAAAACGACGCAATTTAACAAATGACGAATTCAGAATATTTTAAATAAATAAAGTAAAGAAATTAATTTATTGTAAAATAAATTTATTTTAAAAAGTAAATAAAAATAATTTTTTAAAACAAAGATACCGACAGACCAAAATGATACGAGGTTAAAAAATTACTATCATGCAATTTATGAAAATAAAAACATCGTTACCATAGTTTAGAATTTATTTACTATTTCTTTATAAATTATTTCTTTATTATATTCTCCTTTAAAATGAAATTATTTGATAAACTGTAAAAGTTATTCTTTCAAAACTTTTTATTGATAATAGTTATAACACACTTTTATAGTATGTTAATAAATATCAAAACCCTATGAAAAATGAAGTAAGTATATGTTCATAATTTAAATTTTATATCCAAATAATTTCAAAGGAAATTTTATAATTTTAAAATTAAATTTAATTATTTAATAATTATTTTTAATTATAATAATTGGAATATTATTGTAACTAATAGTTTAAGCAAAAAACTAATATAAAATTTAAAGACTGTATTTGAAATTTTAAAAATTAATGCATTATTTGATAAGTATTTTTTTAAATTTCTTAAATAATTATTGAACTATTTTTTTACATTGCAGCCGCAAAAATGAGAATTTTCTTTTATTATTTTTTTCTATCATTTTAAAAGTTTTATTCCATAAAGTTTTTTTAATATATTATATTTTACAGTCTTTTGCTGAGCTACCTTTAATCACAATTAATTTTAAGTAATTAAAAATTCATTATAATTTTGAAACTTTTTTTCACTCAAAATATTATAAATTTTTATAACTATAAAGAAATCTCCGAATGTGCATTTTGAAAGGATATTTTGAAAGAACAAGCATTGGTCACAAATATGGAACGTAAGGAATAAATTTAGCAATACTTTTACTATTAATGCAGTTTTTAACGAACAAAACAATTCTACTACAATCTACAGACTTAGAGTATAGAGAGAACCTAAGTAGAACCCAGTGACGGTTTTCTATAAATTCTCTGTAATGTTTATGTTGATAAAAAAAGTATTATATTGTATTATAATAGTAGCTTTAATTTCTTTCATCCCAGCTCTTTGGGAGAAGATCTCGGTAACAATGATATATACTTACTGCTGGTTTATATTACAGCTGTAATCAAGCTACTTACAACACTCAAACGATCTACAACCTAAATTTTTATATTTTTATTTCGAATTTTTTTTTTTAATCAAATAATGATAAAAAATACGTCGGATACCGATCTTTAGGTAAAAACTTACTATTTTTATCTAATCAAATTTTCTCTTGAACATTTGAGAAATTCCAGCAAAATCATAAATGCATTGGAGAAAACATAAAAATGTTTGAAAAACTAATAAGGAGAGTTCACACACTCTGGATTATGGATTTGGCTGAAACTTAATACAGACTTGCTTTTTACGTAAATATGAGAATTGTATTTCGGTATTATTGCAAATGGGCTCGAGGGCCCGGTGTTGGTCCATTTAATCAATATAAATGATAAATCATGGTTGGCTTTCAACCTTTGTTCAAAGCGAGTTATTAATATTTTTCATTCAAAAGTTTTGAGCAGTCGAAAATTAAGTTAATTTTAGACACTCTTTATAACGAAGTACGTTTATGAAATGTTAATTTTAATGCTCATATTTAGCTTTATTCTAGATCACTAATAACTTTTAAATAATGTATATTGACCTTTCTACGAAGGTTAAAAGCAAGCCGTAACTTTTTATATAATTTGATTATATAAAACACATTTTCGGTATGTTTCATTCAATTTCTGTAAAGTTTCAGTCAAATCCGTGACCGGGACGGTGTGGACTCTCCTTGTAAGCAAATGTTATGCTTTAGCGTAAAATATCTTAGCAAGCTACCAGAAATAACACCATCCGGTGAATGAAATTGTAAATAATAAAAATTTTAATATTTTTTACTTTATCAATGCATTTATATTGCTTCTACCATTTCTGGGAGTTCTAGGTAAATCGGTAGGGAATACCCTTGATTAAGTGTAAATGATAAATAGGAACCTATGTCGTTTTCTTAGAAACTAAATAGCGGCTCAGGTTTCTATTTTGTATATTATCATATGGCTCGTATTGAATGGTTTAACTTATATTGAATACCTATATTGTATTATTGAGGATTTCAAATTTTACTTTTTTTAAGATGAGAAAACTACTGATAAATACCCTTTTTTTATTTAGTACTTCTGATTTATTTCCTCTTTATATAAAAGATGTCCATTATTTTATGGATATTTATTAAATATCGAAATTTAATTATAATTAGGTATATTATATATTTACTAGCTACATTATATTTTTTAAGTTTTTAAATTGTTTTATATAACTAATTCACTACATACTTCCGAGATAAAATAAAGAACAACTTTACTTGGGTTCCCCCTTTTTTAACGTGTAAACGCACAATTTGTTAAATCAAGTAATTTACTGAAGTAAGCTTCAAGTAAAGATGCAGAGGTGGAAAGAAGAGACAACCGCGTGATAATTGGTTTGAAGTGCATGTAATACATAATATTATGGCGCTGTGGCCTAGTTCGCTATCAAAACGGTAAAAATTTGTCTTCACGTGAATTCACAACAAAAGAATTTATTTAGGCATGGGAGCGGCCCAGTAATTTCCCTGCGTATACAAGCAGAAGGCAAATCATAAAAAATATAGTTAGTTCGCCGTCAAAATTTTGGCAGCTAATTTTAATTACGGTTCTAACGTTTATCTGCATAGGCAATTTTTTTTTTATTTATTAATAATTTTTTTTTATTATTTCTAGATACCTTTAGTAACTTAAGTTTGGTCCAACTTCTTGAAAAACGTTAAATATTAATATTGTATTCGTTAATTTAATAAACGTTTTAAAAAAGTTAAATTTTAAATAATAATTTGTGTAAAATTCTTTTAAAAGTCTAATCACCTTAAAAATATTTTTTATTCACCTAATAATTTTTTTAATATTCGATGGGTTTCTATACATATATACCTATATATATATATATATAAATATGGGGCATTCTCTGTCAAATCAGCCACCCCCCCTGCGCACTTCAATTTTTAAGATAAATAAACGTTAATCGGCTTAAAATTTTCGTTATCTCGTCTAGTTTCTTATACCGTCTGGTGATTTTTGATTTTTCAAAATGGCGGACCTGTGTAAGTTGTGAAATGATAGTAACTGCTAAATTTGTTCGCTTAATTTGAATATAACCTTCAGGAAAACATAATTTTTACTGATGCTATGGGCTTATTATATGTTTCCAAGGTCGCTGATTACAAAAAATGTATCAAATTAAGAAAAATTTAAGATGGTAAATCCAATATGGCGGCCGAAATGAGCATTTTCACATATTTAATCATTTTAAGTCATTGATCACGAATTTCTCATTAGTTTTACAAAATTTCAAAATGGCGAATCCAATATGGCGGCTAAAATGAGAATTTTCGCACATTAAATTGTTTTACGTGATTGTAGCACGTGTTGGGTATCAAAATAAAGGTTTTCGGGGTTACTGATCACGAATTTCCCATTAGTGTTACAAAATTTCAAAATGGCGAATCCAATATAGCGGCTAAAATGAGAATTTTCGCACATTAAATTGTTTTACGTGATTGTAGCACGTGTTGGGTATCAAAATGAAGGTTCTCGGGTTTACTGATCACGAATTTCCCATTAGTGTTACAAAATTTCAAAGTAGCGAGTCCAATATGGCGGCTAAAATGATAATTTTCGCACATTAAATTGTTTTACGTGATTGTAGCACGTGTTAGGTATCAAAATAAGGGTTTCGGGGTCACTGATCACGAATTTCTCATTAGTGTTACAAAATTTCAAGATGGCGTATCCAAGATGGTCGCTGGTAAGAGATGATGGAGGGTGAAAGAATTATTAAATTATGTATTCCCATATTATTGGTACATCTGTGGAATTATAAAGTATTTATACAGTATGAGTTGCAAACTCGATTTTGTGGCAAAAAATAAAACAAGGTATTACTGATTAATATTTATGTAAAGCTTCATTACTAGACCCGTGTGTTAAATAGTATTGTACAAAATAAAGTTAATGGCAAATTGACAAATCTCTTTTTTTTCCTGTACAATCGATTGTTGACATTAGTCTTTTGATTTTTAAAAACAATTAAACAAATTATCAACAATTAAATTAAAATTTGGAGTTGGAAATATTGTTATTTGCGTTTTTTCAATTTTTCGTAATTTTTTTAAATTGTATTATTTATTTTGCCAAAAAGTAGATGCAAAAATAAAAAAAGGAGCGCCCGCTGAACTCTGTATAATGATTATTTACCAAAAAATATTTAAAAAAAAAACATGTTCCGGACTAAAAAATATGAGTACATCAAAGAATTTTTAATTTTTTATTAGAAAAATTTTGTGAACATTCTAGACATAAAATGTACATTTTCACTATGTTTTTTCAAAATAAAATGATTTTTATGGAAATGAAAAATTGAGAACAAAAAATAATAAAAACCGATTTTCCTCGTTTTACTTGCAAATTTTAGGTTATGTTGAAAAGTGATTTCTAGAAAAGTTATTCATTTTTTTTACCAAGGAAAACTTTGCTGGAGTACAGATTTTTGTAGGAAATGAACTTTCTCCAAAAATTACAATAAATCAATTTTTCATTCATTTTTATTTCCCTGCCGTGTTGCATTTATTTTTTAATGTTTATTATAAGCCTTTTTAACAATAACACCGACAAAAAGTTTGGCAACAATTCAGTCTTCAACATAATTAATTTGCTTCAACTACAATATTAAATTTAGCCCCTACTTATTTTTTTCGTCTTCAAAATAATTAATTTGCCTTAACCACACTATTGAATTTCGCCCCTTCTTATTGTTTGAGCCTATTTCCCATTATGTGTATCGACAAAATAAAGAGAGCCTCAGTGGCATATTCGTGAAATTAATTAAAACTTCACGATAGAAAATACCTTTATTTAAAGTTTGTTTATTTTAGTATACAAACTTTTGTAATTTATACAAATTAAAATTTAAAAACTTCTCATTTGTGAAAGCTGAATTGAGATATGTCATGTGAATTTT
>UELU01142260.1:4816-26142 GCA_900490025.1 Megastigmus dorsalis
GCCCCTGAGTGCGTGCACGACTGCGTCTAGACAACTGAAAATGCCTTATAGCCATCTGTTTAGCTGCGACAACAATCGGCTTTTCTTCCCTACTCTCGTGATTGCACACATGACTCTGTCGATATAGTGATTCGACTCTCTGACTTGGATTTATATCGAAAATGTGAAATGTCTACGAAAAAAAATTCTGATTAATATCAGTAAATCACGGCGCATAAATTTTCGGCAATTAATGCAATAAAAGAAGCGAATGACATATTTCGGCTACCCTTAATATGACATTTTTATTTGATCGATTTTATCAATGTAATTGGTGCCTTAATGCATATAAATCACGAATCAATTATCACATTTAAATTAACAAATAAAATGTTTCGTTGCGCAATCTGCTCTGAAATTGACGGCTGCAATCCAGAATCACTTTAAACGAGGAATCATTAAACTACCTATTTAAAAGGTCCGTAAATTCGTTGCTCTCGCTGTGCGCTTAAAACTTGCAATTTACTTATCAATATAAGGGAGTCAGAATTTGTTGTGAATTACATACTTTTTAGCGTGTCGATATCAATAATTGTAATCGCGCGGATACTTCAAACTATCAAAGATGTACTGTATGTACTGTATGTACTGTAAATAATAAAAAGGAAAGTACTTGTCGAAGAATCGTGCAAATTGAGCCCTGATTGCATCATTTTTCAGAAAATACCGTTATGTAAAGAAAAGTCTTGTACCACTATTTATTAATAATGATAACATAAACTAAAAAAGCTTTGACGCCGAATTACTTACTTAAAACCATTTAATTGTTGCATCACTTTTGCAAAATTTGGATGTGAATAAAAATCAGTTGGAATTAGCATAAGCTATTTTCTCTCTACACGCTCGAGCTCATTTGTAAAATAAACCCATTAATAATGGGAAGGAATGTAGCGCATGCTCGGACTTACACATATATCAGAGCTTCTAAATCTCAATGCGCCCACTGTAAATTTTTCCAAACGACAACAGCGCCCGAGCGCAAAAAGCGAAAAGAGCATAGCGACGACTAGACGTAACTTTTAAAGGAAAACCCAGTGAGCGGTGCAGAGTATAAACATTGGCCGAAAAAGTGTAGGGAACACCTGGGTATAACTGAAAGTAAAATAAAACAAAACGCGACGAGCGCGAGCTCCGGAGGAGAGGAGGAGAGGGAAAAAAGGGATTTACAATCTGAGAGCAAAAGAAGCAAGCTTTACGATTGTCCGCGCAAGAAGCCGGGCTGCTTCGCTCTCGCTCCGCTTATACATATACATGCATATATATATATATATATATAGTGTACTCGCAGGCGAAGGCGATCGCCTTGAACCAGGGTAAAAGACACGGCCGGCGCGTGCTCGCGCTTCGCTTGGCTCTTCTGACACTTTCGGGCTCTCGCCAAGTTCAACGAACGTTCACTGCTCTTGCGACCAGGCGAACGAACGTCCGTGGCTCTCTCTCTCTCTCTCTCTCTCTCTCTCTCTCTCTCTCTCTCTATCTCTCTCTCTCAGCTCTGTATAATACCCGAGGCCGTTTCGCGAGTATACTATAGCTCCAAGCGGAGAGAGACAGAGCAACGGACGTCCTCGGAGACGACGACGACGCCGACAACGACGACGACAAGAGCGACGCTACGCTCTCTGCGTGTCTGTGTAGCTGGTTTGTTATATTGGTACTGCACACTCGAAGACTGTAGGGGCCCGGCTACTGCGCTGCCTGTGGGCGGACGTATCGCGTTACTCCAGACTAGCAGCAGCAGCAGCTCGTGTATGCTACTAATGCCTGCTGACGTGAATGCGCCTCCCTGCAAGTGTGTCTGTGCACTCCTTGGATTAGACCGAGAGCCCTAGTAATTTCCCACGCTTTTCTAGTCGCCTTTTTTGCACTATCCGGAATTTCGGCGCTTCTGATGCTGCTGTTCTGAAAGATTCGACTAGCTTTCATTCATAAATGTGTCGAGCTTACTGTTCTATATTCTGGGGAATTTGTATAATGAATTTTTTTTAACCTATCGTTTCATTGTTTTGAAATTTTCACAACACATCTACAACCAACGCTCATCGTAGTATTATATTAATGTATCGTAGTGAATGACTGGTGTGAAACAGCTTGAAATCGTGCGTTTTTGGAACTAAAAGGCCTTTCAGCTGCAGCTGAACTCGTAGCATAGGTTGCGATTCCACCGTTGGCTCAGCGAGTTACAGCCCACTCGAACTCGCCCCATCGACATCGGGCCGAGGTTACTCTTATTATTATTATTATGTCGTGCGCATATTCGAGGCAGCGCGCGCTATAAAGCCGAGCCCTTTGGTCCCGGCGAGAGCTGCAACCCTACATACCCACGCACGTGCGCACCACTCGAATATATTACTGCAGATTTTCGCAGGGTCTACGTACACAGACACGCATACACACACTGAAGCAACTGGACTGCCATAAATTTCTAATCCTACAAATTTTACGGGCGCGTAATAAAAATCCAGAAATCAAAAGCATCTCCTCTGGCTGGGGCTTGCGCTCGCTCGAGGGAGAGCAATAAATAATGCTCCGTACTCTCTCAATTATCGTGAGCGCGCGCGCGTACTTCTATATATGTATACATGTACACGCGCTAGGGGTACATCCAGTATTTCGCAACACGAGAGAGGGAGAGGCAGAGGGAGAGGGAGGGAGATCCGTAAATTGTTTACTCCGGCGAGGCTGACGCGCTGCGCGGCAGCGTTTCGATTGACGAGCCATAAAGGTGTCGCGCGCGCGCCGCAGTAAAAGAAGAAGGAGCTCGGGAGAAGGGGAGAAAAATTTAAGGCCCATACTCGAAGCTGCACGTGTAAAAATGCCGATCCGCTCGCTCGTATCGGTCTGCAGCTCTGTCGGTAAAACGCAAGGTGCATATAGCCTCTTTCCCCTGCCTCCTCTCTACCGTTCTTCTCCTTCTTCTTCTTCGAGAGAGGGAGAGAGGGAGGCAGAGAGAGAAGAGCATCACTGCAGCTGTGGGCAAACTGCAGCCGTACCGAGCTGAAAGTCGAAAGTGCGGGTGTGCGCTCTACGAACCTCTCCCTCGCTTTTCCTCTTTTATTGTTATCTCGCTTCTCCCCGTCTACTTCTCCCTCCCATGAGCATCAAAATTCTTTTTATCTGTATCTATTCTATTTCACACCTCTCGCGCGATCCTCGTTTGCCAAGCGACAGCTGCTCTCCAACGCAGTGGTCGACGTCTATCGTCCTGCGTCCTGCGTCTCTCTCGCTCTCTCTCTCTCCCTCTCTCTTTCTATATATACTGCAGCGGGAGCTACACCTGAAAGGAAACGCTGTAGCAAACTTGGGAGAGGAGAATGCCAGACAAGATGAGGGGAGAGAGAGAGAAGCGCTGTTCGCAGCACCGAGAGCACTGCTCTTCGTATGATATTTCGCCTTCGATTCCGAGCATTGGACATCTCTCGAGCTGCGAAGAGTCATTTTGCTCGATGATCGATTTTCTATTAGATTCGGGAATGACTTCGCGAAGGCGCGCCTGCACTAGTGCTTCTTCCGGACAGCTCTTTTTTCTTACCTTCCGTTTACGACGCGACCCTTGCTCCTGATCGAAATCCATTTACTCTTTTAAAAGCTCATGGTCGTTGATAGATTGCTGTTAATTTCAGAATTAATACTACTCATGATAAGCTTGCAGGTGAATATCAAATAGATACCTCGTTTTCAATCGACCGATAAGCTTAAAATTTCTTTTTTCGAAGTTGAAATGATTTTTACTACATTTTTTATAGTCATTTGTGATTCGTACCTTAGAAGAAAACTAGCGCGCCCCGATAGCATTCCAGTGCAAAACGCTTCTCGAAGCTTTTTGCATGCTATGCACGACCGTCACGCTCGCCCTTCGCACTCGCATTCGTTTGCTGTCTCTACTGTTACTACTGTTATCCACTGTTATTAACTGGTTTCATTATTATCTTGAAATGAATTGTTCCTCGCAAAAAATGTTCAACAGAGAAAAGTTTGTTTGTTTTCTGCTCTATAACTTTCACATTTAACACTTTGACGAAAAATTAATATTTTTTATGTTAATGCCCAAAAAGAGGTCTTTTTGCCTTATTAAAGTGATTTAAATGGTTTTTCCATTGTTAGTTTAAAATGAATCGCTCCTAGCAAAAAATGCTCAACAGAAGAAAGTTGTGTTTTTTTGTGCTCTATAACTTCTACATTTAACTCTTTTGTGAAAAATTATTATTTTTATGTTAATATCCGAAATGGGAGTTTAAGCCAATTTAAACATTTTACCACTGTTATCTTGGAAGGAATTGATTTTTAAGAAAACTTTTTTGTAAAAAAAAGATGTATTTTTTATCTTGAACTTAATTCATCTATTTACACTTCAAAATATAGAATTTTTTTTTTAAATTATAGCTAAAAAACGATATTTTAACATTTTGAAAAGGTGTGCCATTTCCCAAAATATATGCGTTTATAGATACGGATATAGCCCAAAATAGGAACGTTTATATTCTATAATATAATAATTTATTCCGCAAAGTTTCGGCTCGATCCGTCAAAAATTCACGGAAAAAAGAAAAGTTAATATCAATTTTTATCATAATACAAATTTATTTTTTGCTAAAATATGCTGCGTATAGCGGTTGTGCTTAAAATTGTAAAATAAAACTTGTATATTAAAACACAATAGCTTAATGTTGCGTCTTTCGGAGAAAAAACAAGTTCTCAAATCTTCTTAAAAGTATAAACTAGATAATTCTTCATGCATCCACGTCACGTAACAAGATAAGAAAAAAAGTGAGTTTTGGGATAGTCCACTAGTTACCAAGATACAGGAGACGATGCTCTGGAAGCTCCACTAGAGCCTCTAGAACACACCTCCACATGTAGACGACGATTTTCTAAAACCAGTATATTATGATAAGTACTCAAGATACGCTTTAACAATATTATCTTAAATTTCTTTTTATGACGAAGAAATAAGAAGGAAACAGGAACGTTATACTTGAAAGAGTAGCGCTATAGATTTGTATAACAAAATTGTTTTAGAAAAGTAATTAAATAATATCGCATTAGATCATCGGATCGGTGGAAAAAGATTATCCCAACTTTTCAATTTGGAAAAGGTTTTATCTCAAATTTTCTGGCAAATAAGATTTTCGAATAAGGAAATTTTATACGAAATTTATAAATGCATTAAAACCTTAATCTCATAAGTGGAACCCAAGGAGTCCGGGAAACCGATTTTGATGAAACTTTACAGAAACCTTCTTTGATTGAAAATATCAGATACGTGTCTCGTAGTTTAATCAAATGGGTCCTGAGGCCCGAGTTAATGCCTGTAGGCCTTGTTGATATTAAATATATTTAATTAAAATATATGAGAAATAATGGTTGTATTAAAAACCTTTCTTGCGAGGCCATATATATACATTGCATATACAAAATACATTGTAGAAAATGTCACAAAAAAGATATCAAAAATATATAGATAATAAGCTTTCATTTGCATTTTTCAACAAGTTAATAGCGCTTTTCATTCCAGAAAAAAAATTTTTCGAAAATTTTCACGATTTCTATGTTTAAATCAGCCATATTTTTTTTCTTGAAGTTAAATCGTAATTCCGATTACGGATAACATAAGAAATAATCACATTGAAAACTTACTCGAAATTTGGACCGTTTGGGCGTTAATAGGTTAAGTTAATTTTTGGGCCTTAAAATTTAACGTTTATTTCACTTAGATGAAAAAAAAAGATTTTGATATCTTTCCGAGCAAGAATCAATTACGTCTAAAGAAAAAAACATATTCGCAAGACGAGAACATTTTTGTGATAGAAACTGTTTACAGCGAGTTGATCATATAATAAATAGTTGAATAAGGGTAAATCAGTACTTGTAAAATCAAAGCTATTATAAGACAAAAAGAAATCATAAGCTCGATAAAACTAAAATTAAATCAGTTCAGTGAAAAATTTTTGCTAATTTAAAGAAGTATTTAATTAACATCAAACTGCAGAATAATTACAAATGCAGATTAGTAAATGCTCGTGGGTGGCAAGACGCATCTCATTCATGTCGGTTAATCTGAACACGGAGAAAAATGTTGTCGCTTCGAATCCCTTTCTCCGGGTAACTTACCCGGACGCGTCTTCGTGTAAGGCCGTATTAGCATTTGAGCGAAGCTCCTTGCGAGAGAGGGAGACTGAGAGAGAGAGAGAGAGAGAGAGAGAGAGAGATAGAGAAGGCGCAGGTCTACAGTCATCCAACAGGTGTCCATCGAGCGAGCACATACGAGGCAAAAATCTCTCCCCTCCCCTTTCTCTCTTACTAGGCATTCCCCGGCGATTTGTAAGTATATGAAAGAAAGGACGAGAAGAACATACATACACACACACATACACACACACACATACACGCTGGACCAGAGATTATGGCATTTATCTATTCGCTGCTAAGTGCAGCGAACGTTCGAGTTTTCCCGGGCTTATTTAGTGCGTGGAATAAAAAGCAGGAGGAGAGAAGCATTAAAGGAGGCAAAGGAGCGAGAGAGAAGAAAAAGAGCTGGCAGACGATGTGTGCGAGTCGACGAGTCGAGCGCAGATGTCAAAGAGCCGAAGAAAGAGGCGCGCACACACCGTACTACTATACGGACTTGTGCGAAGAGCGTGTATTTGCATAAGTAAATGTCTGAGTAGTACATCGCTCATTTGATATTCTCAAATATGTCTCCCTCTCCCTTTCCCTCGGTCTCTGTCTTTCCTTCTCCCTCTTCCTCGACCCCTTTCACACTCGGCAAACATCCTTCCTTTTTGCGCACGGGGCCGTGCAAAAGAAATACTCGCTTATATACGCGCCAAAGAGTGTTTGAAATGGCGCTGCATGTTTCGTAACAAAGAATCCTTCCTTTATAAGCCATTATCGAATCCTTCCTTTCTCCACATATACCGCTTATACCGCCGTTGCATCTCAATTCCTACTTTTTTCACCTTCTTTCCGCCACTACAATTTCATTAATGTTGCGCGCATTATTATCATTACAAGTGTTATTGTGGTCGTAGCAGCTTCTAATAAATATATTTTTTTATTATTATCATTGCTATTATTATCTCGGGATAGCAACAGAGCAGAAACCATTAAAGACTTGTTTTTCCCGCTGAAAGGAGAAGACGTTTCTTTTATTTCCAACTCAAAAGCCTTACGTGCGCGAGCGTAAAATGTTTATTTTGTTTCTCAAGCGCGCGCGACGACGACAACGACGACGACGACGACGCCGACGACGACGCCGACTTCATAGCCCCGGGGGTACTTTTTTAAAAATAAAAAAGGGAGCTCCGGCCGCTTCATCGGGTCTTCTTCCTCCTTCTGTGCTCTCTTGCAGTGCTCGCGCGACTATGCAGCAACAAGCCGAGTAAAATTGAACTGAACGAATCACTTGAACGACTTCTGCCGCGTTTTGCTCTCTCTGGCAGCTCCACCCTCCGCTTCTATACCTTATTATATACTAGCCGCACAGGCAGTCACTGCACAGAGAGCTCGCGTTCCCTTCGATGCTTTTCTCACGAGCCTCAGGATGACGACAAAGCTCCACACGACCGAGGCACAAGAGCTGCCGAAACTCAACTTCCCTCCTACACGGCGGCGGCGAGCGCAGGCAACCAAGGCGAAACAGCTGGCTCAGCTGACTTGGCTCAGCTGCTCGAGCCTCGGCGCTTCCTGCCACCGGCTCTCTTCTCGCTTCTTATTCTACTTCTTTCTCTTTTCTGGCCGCGCCAACTTCGCGATGTTCCCGCGCCTGCATACGCGGGCCCCGTTTTCCGAGCATATGGCGCGAGGAGCTGCACCGCACATAAGGGCGACGAGGATATGGCTGCGGTGCCGAGGCCGCGAGGAAATCTAGTCCTTGAGAGGGTACGAGGAACCCCGCGTCTCGACTGCGCAACGTGCGCATCCCGGGAAGCCGAAGAAGTTGATTGACGAGTCTGGGTCACTCACCGTTCGGTCTTGGATCGTCTGGCTCGCGCCGCGGACTCCTGTTACACTCCCCGGTCTGCCTTATGTCGTCTGCGCTGTTGGCGAATTTATTCACCTTCGTACCCCCGGACTCGCAATCCTTTCTTCCGACAAACCAGTTCTGCCTTTCTCAGTGCATCGTTGCATTAATTTCTTACAATTTTAAATAATTCAATTTTTAAAATATATCTAACTCTACAAGAAGTATTTTATTTTTAGAGATTAGAATATATTAAGACATCGTTTTATAAAAGTAATTGATTGATCCTATATAAAACAGTTTTAATAAAAATAATTAATATACATATAAATAAAATAAAGTAATTGGATAAAGTAAAAGCATCTGGTTTATATACTTGTTAGTAGCATTAAAAATTATAAATGTTATTTCAGTAATTTATTTAACTTTGAGACTAAATTGCAAATGTCTACAGTTACTTAATTATGTAAAAAGAAATTCGACCCAACCCTTAAACTCCGGCATCAACAACGGATTTTCGAAATTCTCATTCACTTTCGAGGCCCCGCGCGGTCCATATTTATTTGTAAAGAAAAAAAAAGAGATCGGCTTATAACTGAAATATATCGCATTTCTCGAGAATAAATTGCAAACTGGGAATCGTAAGTCTATCGGCGTTAAAAAAGAAAGGAAAGAGGAACGTAAACGGTCGCACGCGAGGAAAAGAGCGAATCGCCGAATCCTCGTGGTGATACACCGGACTAACGAGACGCGAGCCAGAGAGACACGCGCTGCATCAGCGACAGCCGATAAAAATCGCGATGCGCTCCAAGAAAAATACGGCCCATAAAAGAAGGTTTTAATAGGCGCGAAGTAGCGTGCATGTATACACGGCGTAAATAGAAGTGGTTGCGGACGTCGCGTCCACGCGTGCAAGAAGAAGCTGCCTCAGCGAAGCGTTGGCGATCTTTATCCTGAAAGAGGGACGCAGCTTTGGAACGTAGCGCGAAAAACATACGAGCCAACGTAGCTACTCATCCGCTCGCTCGATAAGATGTCGCTGCTGATTTCAATTACGCAGGAGACGCTGACTGATGGGAGGCAGCAGCGAGAGTGGGGGAGAGACAAGAGAGAGAGAGATTTCAACCTTGCACGCGCACAATCTATAGCGCGTGAAAGAATGGACAGAGAGAGAGAGAGAGAGAGAGAGAGAGGAAAGGGACACAATTGTCGTCCTGGGATCGAGAGAGCGAGAGAGGAACGCTGATGATTATTTCTATTGAGCAAATCAATGCGATGGAAAAGTACGCTGAAAAGCAATCTCTTTCTCTATCTCCCGCTCTCGCGCTGACTCACACACTTGCCGAGCCTCGACATTTATTCCCGCTAACCTTATTCGAATATCCACCTTTTCTTGGACTCTCTTGCCAGCTGTCATAGCCTCCCTAGCTCCGACAATGCGAATAGCTCGACTTTCTTCTATACGACGCTCACCTGCGAGTCTCTTCAAAGAAAGTTACGTTATTAATCGAGAGATTACACGAAGCAGCTCCGAACGACCTTATACGACTCTACGGGCGTGTAAAAAAGATACATAATGCATGCATCACGTCATGTTATTATATACGTGTGACGTCCGTTGCGGAGGAAAAAAAAACAAATTGTATGTAATCTCCAGTTTCGCGTTCACTTAAATAATCGCGCTTGACAAGGCGCGTTAGGAAAAATGCCTAGTATTTGTATCAATTTAGATTCTCTAAGAGGGTGACCTAAATGTTTTATGTAACGATGGATTTGCACTGCGGCTGCACGGCAAACGAGAGAAATATATATGTGTATATAGAAATCCATGAAGGAAGGCAACACGAGGCCCGAGGGAAGAAAAAGACTGAAAGTTAAGGATCAATCGCGGGGATTCTATCGGTGTCCGTCCTTTCTGTAAACCGCAATTGCAGCCTTGCCACTAACAGATATATTGATTACATCTCACGCGAAGGAAATCAAAGCCAGTTAAGCTTCCTCCACAAAACGGATACAGCGCCGCAGACGTATCACGATTACAACTGTATTTCAAAATCAATTCTGGGCTCGTTAAACAAGTTCAGCGTCATATACATTTTATCGCCATAAAAAACTTTCTGATCGAATGAGATTAATTGTTTCGTTTCGTTGCACTAAACTCAAGCCATCCGCATGTTATTTTATAGAGATTTAGTTCAATCGATGTAATAATCTGTGCTACAACATCAACTACTCTACTCTATTGAAAAATTTCATTCCTCTGATGGCAACGAAGCTTTCCACGCTCACTCTGAAGCCTCAAGGTTCGTCCATACGAGGTCGAAATCAACACTGGAGAGCCGACACTGTGAAGGCACCCTAAGAGCTCGCCTTCAGGAAAGCCGAGTGTATATACATGTATACAGGATGGGCCTCTTGCAGTCGAGAGAACGACCGCACAGACTCGCAGCAGCAGCAGCGGAGCGAACCTCGTCGTCGATGACGATGCCTTTTTCCCTCGGTGCACAGCGGCGCGGGAATCGTTCTCGTCCCTCCATTTTTCCTTTTTCTCCTCATTCTCTCTCTCTTTCTCTCTCCCTCTCCCTCTCTCCCTCTCTCTCTCTCTCGCTCACTCGCCTTTTTTTCTTTCATCCTTCCACTCGTCGGGCTTTTTACACCGGTCTTGGTCGTCGAAGCTTTTCCCCCGTGTGTGCGCTCGTCGTCCATTGAACCGATAGTCGATTGGTTCTCTGCAAGCCTCCCTCTCTCTCCCTCTCTCTCTCTCTCTCTCTCTCTGTCTCTCTTGCGCTGTCTCTGTCGTTCGTTAGCTTCCCCCCGCGCAGCGATGCGTCGAGTTTCCATTTCCACGGAGAAGACGAAGCGCCAGCTGACGCGATGAGAGTGGAAAAAGCAGGCGACTTGGTTCTATGCCTTAGCAAAACTCAGCTGGTGGATTACCGGTGCATAGGTACCTGCGCTCTCGCCTGCGCTCTCGCCTGCGCTCTCGCCTGCGCTCCTATGGTAGGTCCCTCGACCCTCCTCTCTTTATGTATACATGTACAAAGTACACGCTTAGCTGCATTACAGCGAGGAAAATGGCCTTCCCTCGTCCTCCGGAATCGCAGATGGTGGTTTGAACTTTACACATAAAATATGCGTAATTGTCCTCTATTAGTGCACCTTTAATGGCTAATGTATAATTTATTACACACGCACACATACACATGGACGGCCTGCATATCCGTTATCTATTTACACTGCGATCTCGTATATGCGAAGGGTCAGACCCCAGCGTGTCTTCGTGCTGCACTACCTAGATATATCTCTTTCTATATGTGTATATATATATATATATATATATCGTGCAGTGTACGCACGCTCTTTGCACTGTGTATCGTATATATATATAGTCGAAGGATATGTGCTGCGTGCACACACTCGATGCCATGGAATATGTATGCGAAGACTTTCGCATTTTTGATACGTCAATATAAGAAAAAGAAACCAGTTGGTGCAGACGCATTGTCACGGCGGCGTATCGAGCACGCGATAAAGGAAAAACTTGAGCCTGCAGCGGATAAAAATAACGTAACCATTTCAACAAGCACAAGGCCATTCAAATAAAAGTGAATATAGAAGCAGTTGGGAAATAAACAAACGGAATCGTAAACATTCATTTTACGACTGGCTAGCGTCATTTATAATACAAATCCTCTGTTTGACATGCATATACATATACGAACGAGTGTCTGCGGTGGATACAAAAATATCCTTTTTAATTAATTCATTTATAAAATGATTTCAGACATGGTTTACTTTTCTACTGATTAAGAGTGACTTTTCATTCGATCAAATTCAGAGAGTAAATACAGAAACTGCTGTGTGCAGCACTAAAAGAATTTTTTTTTTAAAGGTACAGAAATTGTGTCGTAACTTCTTTGAGCTTCCGAAGCTCTGTTATACAAAGCAGAGAAATGCGCATCCTCCTTGCAGGCCATATTTTGTATTTCATCCATGACTGATCCGGACACAAGTCAACATTACACAAAAAAGAAAGACTCGCTGCCAATATTGGACTGTTGAGACGTTTATTTATTTCCATATATATATATATAGGTGGTGCAAATGACCATGCAAAATAAGAGAGCCACGGAGGTGCAGTGAGAATCGGCGACAGTGCATTGCGAGAGCGGCGCCTTTGATGCCACTCGGCGTTGGTTGCACAGCTCAGCCGAAAGGCATAGCGAAATTACACGCCCGCTGGATTCGCAGCTCGCACGGGGTAGTCGGATAAGACACGCGGAATTCGGGCATCGGCGTACGAGCTGGTTGGTTGGTTGTCTCGTAGGTATAAGCCGAGCACACAACGAAAGCTGCTCTCCCGCGTGGCCGGCAACGAGTCGCGAAGGTCGCTGTACTGTACAGCGCACGTAGAGAAAAGTCGGCTGGAGGAGCTTGTCTGCTTGTGCTCTTGGCTCTTGGCTCGTGCACGCATGCATGCGAAGCGAGCAGCCGAGCGCTAGCAGCCAACAGAGGCAGACAAGAGGGAGAGGAAGAGGTACAAAGGGGACAGGTGCAACTGTTGCCGCGCGCAGGAGCCACGGTGCGCAGTGCGCGCGTATATATAACGCGTATACGCGCGCACAGGCGTACAGTTGGAGGAGAAACTTATTCTTCGGCGGCATGCGCGCTCCTCTCTTTCGCGCTCGGATAATGCATGTGTACATGCTAGCTGCATTGGCTGAGTGGCTATAGAAAGGAGAGAAAGGAGAGAAAGAGAGGAGGGAGCCGCCGCCGCCGCCGCCGCCGCCGAGGGAGAGAAAGAGAGAGACCGAGAGAGTGCACGAGAGAGCGCTAGCCAAGCACAATAAAAAACATATCCAATTATGAAAATTAAAGGCTCTGTCGCCTTTGCTGAAATAGACTCTCTCTTCTCGGCCCGAGTCCCTCCGCTATATATACACGCAGTTCTGTACACAAGGCTTCTTTCTCTTTTGACGCGAGTCTCTCTGCACAGCTTGGCAATCGGTAGCTCTGAAATGACAGAGCTATTGTAAATTTTCCATTTACATGCGATTTCAGTGACTAATTGCGCGCCGCCAAGGTGACTGACACTTCTTCTCCCTCCCCCATTTCTCGCTGTCTGCATACATACACTTCTTCGGCCGAGGCGCACCCGACGATTCTCTTGGATTTTCAACTGACTACTATTTACATTTTTACAA
The DNA here is from genome assembly GCA_900490025.1 of Megastigmus dorsalis. Classification (NCBI taxonomy): domain Eukaryota; kingdom Metazoa; phylum Arthropoda; class Insecta; order Hymenoptera; family Megastigmidae; genus Megastigmus; species Megastigmus dorsalis. Next base: position 18,020 of record UELU01142260.1, read on the forward strand.
TGACTCCGCGACTTTAACGAACCTTAACATTTTTTATTTAATTTTGCCTTTGCATTTCAGATGTCCGCGAGCTGTGAGCGACGAAAATCTTTGCTTTACATATTTAAAGCTAAGCTCTTTTCTTTTCAACGCTCACCGCGAGATTACGTGAAAAATTTCGTAAACACTTTTTTCAATCTTTTTTCTCCTCGCGTGTATTTTTGAGCCACTTAACCATACCACACCGAGTGCATGTATTCTTCTTCAATTAGCACAATGTGAACTCTTGAAACTCTTGAAAGTTTTCAGCTGTTACTTACTAATGCTTCTTATCAATAAAATATTAAAATTTTTAAATGTTGATACAGATTCTACCTTGACAAAATAAATTTTTCACCTTAATCGATCCAACTCATTTCCGACGAATCGCAATTATTCATCTTCTCCAGTTCCAGTACACGCGAGTATGCTATCGATTATCATACCCTTCCGCAATATAATCCCAAACGCCTATGGCAACCAAAAAATGCCCCTCCACCGCAAAATCAAAGAAAAGCCGGGCTGTAAAACCGGAGGCCCTGCACAAAGAGATGCAATATCGCCTGAGCCTCCATAACTAGCCGGAGTCCAGGTCTAAGCCGGCCCAGTAAATTTATAACGCCAACATCCATTTCCAAGCAGTAGCGATTGGTCTATCTCTCCCTCTCTACCTCTCTGTGCACGTATACATATATATAGGTACCGGCCGCGGTCGTAAGCGCACATGACATAAGCCGATAACCTAGGTCTCGCTCTCACCCCCGCAACTGGGCTCTCACCGACCTCTACACACAAGCACACACACACGTACTCACAGACACGTAGGCACGTATACACGTGCACAATCGGTCGCTATAACGGCTCTCTACAGTAACGCGACCACCTCCATATCTCTGGTCCGCTCCAGAATTGTCTTGCCTAGTGCAATGTACATTACACACGCCTGTCTCTCTCTCTCTCTCCTCTATGTACGTGCGACTAACGCACGCGCATAACCGGCAAGGGCGCATGTACTGCTCGTATATGCGATACATAATGGCTTCCTGGTGTGCGCCTCTCTCTCTCTCTCTCTCTCTCTCTCTCTCTCTGTCTATGTGCGTGCAGAGAGAGAGAGAGAGAGCATCGGCATGAATGTCATCGTCTGCAGTTGCGACGCGTGTCCTGGCTACACTGCGATATAATTATTACTCGCGCCTACAAGCCTGTGAACCCTGGGCCAGAATGTTCAGCGGGGGACCGTGACTTTTGGTAGAATGGACCGTGGCTGCTGCAGCGCCGCAGATCTTACTCTGCATGTAATAGCTGAGAAATGTTGAGGATTACAAAACGCGCAATACAATTTAAATTTTATGAAAACTATGTTAGAGTTTTGGAACTGGTTCAGTAGGTAGAGGACAACGAGATCATGGCGAAAGAATTCCGAGAACAGCCCAACATTGTACCAATGAAAATGGACTGATCTTTTGAGTTTGAAATGAGCAAACAAGTGCAATATTTTCGCAATCGACACTTTGTGCGGCATCGAGCAAATGATATGGTTAAAATCAAAAACCCTATGCGCTTGATTACTTATTTACAAATAAGAAATATGGCAAAAATCCATAACTCGATGTAACTTCGATAACGATCTGGTCGCGAGTTTTTCTCCTTATTGTCGTCTTTTCCCTCGACGAACGTCTCACATTATAAATGCTGTGGCTACACAAAGGCCGAAGGGCCCGGAATGGGAAAAAAGTGCTTCTGTCAATGCCAAGCTACCGAGGCGTGGATTTTGAAAAATCGAAGTAGCCAAGACTCGTTCCCCGTGGCGGTGCGTACGCAGGCAGAAGCACGCAGCAGCAGGCGCAAGAAACAGTACAAGAATCGTCCAGTCCATAATACACGTGCGAGAGAGCCAGAGAGAGCAGCAGCAGCAGACAGAAAAGTGCGCCCGGGTACATGTGCACGCACACAGGCTGCAGCCGCGAGAGAGCTGTGCACTTGCAAGAGCAGCGCGCCGCGCGCGTCTCGGCTCTCCGCTGCGGCTACGTATATGCAGGCGCGCATATAATTGCACGGTGCTGGGGAACGTCGTCGGGCGTGGACTAGGCTGTGGCTGCGCGGCTGTGGCGTGGCTCGGGAAGCGAGCAGATGGAGAGGCGACAGAGGGGAGCGAGGAGAGAGGAGAGAGGAGAGGAGAGAGAGAGAGAGAGAGAGCGGTCAATGTCGTCGTCGACGGCGAGTCTCGTGGTCATTGTCCGATCGGCTGATGGAGGCGCGACGAGGCGCTTTGCTGCCTCTCGTGCTGCGGCTATCTATCCAGCCCAGGCAACAGGAGCACCAACAGCAGCTGTTGCTCGACGAATATCGCGCGAGCGCCAACCTCGCAATGTAACCCCTCTCTCCCACTCTCTCTCTCTCTCTCTCTTTCTCTCTATCTCTGCTTCGGGTACGACTGCATTCGGTGGTACAGAGAGAGGAGGAATTCTGCGAGAGGGAAACGGATGCAGCAGAAAGAGAGAGAGAGGTAATGATCGCATAACGCCGGTTAAGTTCGTAAGCGAAGGAATAAAGATCGGACAAAGGGAGGATCGGACGGAAAGAACAATGGATCCGTGAGGAGCGAGAGAGAGAGAGAGAGAGAGAGAGAGAGAGACTTAAATTCTTGGGTAAGCTACCGCGAAGCTTTCATTTGGAGCAATTCGTCGAGTACACGCAGCAACTCCTCATGCACTTCTCATTCGACGATCCTTTAATTTATGAATAGTTCGTAGCTGCTGCTATGATTTAGTCAGCCGTTAAAATCAATCGCAGCCTATCCCAGCGCACGAAAGTGACAACTGATTTTCACCCGTCCGCGCGGGCTTCGATTTTTTCCTCTGCACCAACGAACTCACAATTTGTTCCCCATCTATAGCGGCATTATAAATTTCGAGTCAACGTCGCTTGCGGCCAGGACACATCGCTCCTCGTCACGACATTTTTACAGAGACACACACACGCGCAAAGTTCTCGAAAGTTTCGACAAAACACTCGATTCTAAAAATAGCCAAACTTTTCCTTAGCGAGCTTGCCTCGAGTATACGTAACAGGAGCAAAAGGAAACGCGCGATTCCACTTTACAATTCTTATTGCGAAGCGAGCTCGAGTGAAAAAGGTCCGAAAAAAGTACGAGCGCACGATAGCGAGAGATCGAGCAATCGAAAAAGAGCGGCGGCGGCTGAGCAGCCGAGCAACCAAGGAGAAGACGCGGAGACGGCCGCCGCGAGGAGGGAGAAAGAGAGATGCGGCGGAGTGAACGAGCCGGGAGGCGGAAAGCAGAGAGCCTTATACACAGAGCCACAGAGCCTAGAGTGAGAGAGAGAGAGAGAAGCAAAATAGACTCTGAACTTGACAAAAGCCGACCTTCGGAGCTGACATTCACTCCACGTTTGAACCTTTCTCTTTCTCTTTTCTTCGCTTCCCCTTTCCCCCGTCCCTCGTTCGCTCCCTGCCCCTCTCTCGTTCCTCTCTCTCTCTCTCCATCTTCTCCGCTTCCTGGCCGCAAGCAAGAGCTCGACTCGCGCTCCTTGTCTATCGTTCTGCGCGGGCATGATCTTCGCTCTCAAACTGGACCCCGACTGACTCCCCAAGAGCACAAAGACCCGTCATTCCAGACCGAGACTAGCGTGTCCTTCTTCGCTGCCTCCGCTGCTGTTGCTGTTGCCGCCGCTGCTGCTGCTGCGCTGCTGTTTCTTCTCTCTTTTCTCTTCTTCTGGTCGTCAGTGAGCTTCTTCTTGTCGTCGTAGCCGTCGTCCTGGTCCCGTTCCTCTTTCGTGCCTCTTTTCTTACTCTCTCGTTTCTCGGTAGAGAGGAGAGCAAGCTACACTTTTCTCGGCGATGAAAGGAACAAACGCAAGTTAAGAGCGCACACTACAGTTTCACTTGTCTCGAGAATTATGAGAGCAGTCAAGTATAATTTTTTTCGCCAAAGAATTGCTTGCTTTCTTTTTCTCGGATGAAATATTCGCCCTGTCGCCTTCTTCATGGGCACAGTTTGGAACAAAGGAAGCTTTATTTTTTAAGCTCCAATTCATCCTGCAGAGATTTCATTAATTTTCCTCAACTGTTCCTTAAAAATTTTTCATTGGTAGTAAAAGTAATAAAAGTCTTCAATACCTATAATGCGCGAATTTGTTTTTAAACGCCAGCAGAAAATGGGCATTAATTCTGGTACGAGCCAATCCATATTTTCATCACATTGCACAAGCTCAAATGAACCCAAGCATGAGTAATACGATGATTTTGTATTTCTATTCGATTCGATTTGAAGGATAACTTGGCTTCTTCGACTGAACATTTGCTTTTTCGAATTCTCTGCCGTGAGTCACAATACAGTTTATTTTTCACTTCTCATGCAAATCAGTTTTTTCAACATTATGACGTCGTTCATCAGCCAAGCTCAATCAACTATATAACCATTCATTTTAAAGTCCAACGTAACTTATCGCTACACAATTCGAACATAACCCCCAAACACAACTGTTGGCATCGCCTGTATAGGCTCTAAGTGAGCGCGATTCTCGGAAAGACTGCACAGAGTGTCCTATCGTTATCTCGGGGATTAATGAGTTGTGCGAGAGGAGCAGGCTCGAGACAAGAGAGTCTGGCAGGTGCTCCGCGTACAACAGCTATAACACAACAGCCTTTAAAAGACTAGAGCTGCTGCCGCGAGGAGAGACGACAGTTGGCAGCTTGTGCCGCGCGGTCGCAGGTACTTTTCCCTCTCCTGCACCTCACTAAAATCTGAGTTGTTAAACCAGAGAGTCGCATTATTTCCATACTCGAGCGCGAGACGATGTCGCGCGGCCCTCTTGCTTTGAGCTTATATGGAAGCCTAGACTAAAGCGTCCAGGTATACTCAGGTCGTCTAATGATGTTTTACCTGCTGCTTGGGGCGTGCGCTCGCGCTTTGCATTCTCTCTCTCTCTCTCTCTCTCTCTCCCTCTCTCTAAGCGTCTCTAAAGACTCGAAAACCTTAGCCGCCGAGTCTCTATAGTTTTGCTTTTGCGACCGTGCGTTTAAGTCTTTTTTTTCCTCGCCTTCGTCGCCTCGTATATACACGTATATTCTCTACCTTTGCATACTCAGAGCATGTGTAAGTGCATCCCTCACATTTACAGCCGCGGCCTGACGCGCACCGGCAACGAAGCAGCCGAAACGTATCGAGGAAGTCCCTTTTTTTTCACTGAGATCCTGTTCCCGAGGAGGCCTAAACAATGATGCGTGTGCGTGTGAGTATTGTAATATACCCTATATATAGGATAGCCCTCCGCATCACGGGTCGCATCGCAGTTGTATACCTTCATTTTTTACTCCTCTCCAGTTCGCTTTTTATTTTCTTTTATATAGCGAAAGCACTATTTTTTCGAGGCGCAGACGCACAAACCACTGACATTATCTTTCGACGCTATAGGCACGTCTTTTCGTCTCTCGCTTTTGCAGGGTTCCCTTTTTTTTCTACTTCTTCCGAATTTTGATCCGACGAGTTCAGATGACCTTGTGCTGCGAATGATGGCTGCTTCTTTGTGGCCCGTTGTTTTTTCTTTAGAGTTTTAAAGCGATCATCGGCTGAAGAAGAACCTTTCCACACTTAATTCATGTGGGAAAGCATCGAAGGTCAGCTCCAAGGTTCGATATAGACCGAAGGTCAAGATCAGAATGAAAAATACCATTGACTCTTCGATCTGAGCTAAATTCGAATGTTGCTCACTAGTGTATATACGTAATCGAATCCAAAATAGCGGTGCAATGCAAAAAGGATGTCTTGCATTAAATGAATCGTTCATTGCAATATTTAATGTATCATTTACTAACCCTAAATAACATATTCATAGTCAATAACAGTTAATGATTATTTTCTTGGATTCAGTAGTTTTCAAAAAATAAATACCGTTACCAATTCTGACAAGTGTATGATTCATTAATGTTAAATGAATACTCAATTCGCCCTATTCAAATCCACGTTCATTGACATTAAATGAATGTCATTTAATACAAGACCTCTTATTTCTCAGTGTCGTTTAATAACTCCAAGTAAAACTAGTATATAGATATTTTAAATATTTCGTTATCGAACTGGAACAAATTAAAAAAACCCTTTTTAGCTTTCAAATTTGTAATTATTTAGCTGTGATAATAGGAGCGATATACTTCGCCTCCATAATCTCCCATTCATTTAAATATTACGTTGAGTTTGCAAAAAAGTATTTAGCTTAAAAACGCTGATAGTATAAAAAAATAGGGACGGGTCCATCCTCCCCTACATACACCAGGCCGAGCATTCGAGGGATGCTGCAACGCGCGCAAATAGACGTATGGCTGAGAGAAAGAGATAGGAAGATAGGAGATCTGGAAAAAATGTGAAAATTACATCTCGTGACTGGGGGCTTTCTGGCGCGCGTATACCGCCCGTGGTCGACGCCACGGTCGACGAATCGTGTATAGAAATGCGTAATCCGCGCAGTGCCTGCCATGCAGATTTAATCTGGCGGTCGGACCGAGAGCGCGACGTAGTGATTACTGGCGTAATATCGCCAAGATGATAGCCTCGGAAGCCCGAAATAATTAAATCCCACGTGCAATCGGAAATCCCAATTACCGGGCCGCTCGGCTACGCTCGGCTCCGCGTTGTATCCGCCATTTATTTTCGCCTCCGACTGTATATATATTATCCGCCGCGCTTTCCTTTTTTAATTATTTTAAATGCTTTTAATCGACTTTTCCACGGCTTCGTCTTCCCCCCTCGCGCAGATTAAGCTTTTGAACCCCTCGCAGTATAGCTTTTTTATACGAGTGATGCGGTCGGGCGTCGCCGCCGTGGTCTCCGTTCTCCTATGACTCTTTATCCCCTGTAAATTGGATTTTTAAAATCGCGGACTTTACACGAGAGCTGCTGGCAAACTAATGAAATCGGCTGGCTTTCGATCGATTTAATCGAGCTAGCCTCTACGATTCGCTTACTGCAAACTCTGTAGAGTTTATTTGCATACAATACGACGCGAGAATATCGTCTCGTACATAGGCTTTTGTCTTCCACGGGAGGCATGGAGTCTGGTTCTATAATACTTGACCACGGCCGAGCGATCGATCTCTTAACAAAAAGATTGCCATGTGCATGATACAAAGAAGCAGATTTGTTATATGCTAGAATAAAAGTTTTCGCTCCGATGTAGGAAAGTTTAGAAACTGAAAGTACAAGCCACGTACTCAGAGTAAATTGAATGATACGGATCCTGAATTTCGCGATGAAAGGAACATCAAGATTGACAGGAAAATGGAATGAAGAGAGAGAATCTGCACGAACGTTACATCGCGGAGCCATTCTTCTTGGCAGCGGCAGAAGCGAATTTTTCAGTCAACAACCACAGTGGCATTGTACCTACACAACTCCTTTCTTTCCCTTTTTTTTTAAGCGTGGACGACTCGTCCTCTATTACAGTCGGTGGATGTCGAATTTTTCGAATTCGAAGGGAATCGCACGCTCGGCCCCGACCCAAAGCAAACGTATCGAATTCGCCTTTACTTGGGGTATCCATTGGTGAAGCCTCACACGAACCGAACGCGATACGAAATATCTCTCTCTCTCTCTCTCTCTCTCTCTCTCTCGCTCTCGCTCTCGCTCTTTCTCGCTCTTTCTTTCCCCGGCAATTCGGCTAAAGGGGGTGAATTAATGCATCAGCTGGTGAATCCAGCAGTCACATGCAGAGCAATAGTTCGAGGAGAAAGAAGCAAAGAGAGAAAATGATCAGAGAGAGACAGAGAGGGAGAGAAAGAGACGAGTTTCCAGACGAGACCTTTCGCAGGGGTTAACGATCAATCTTTCCGGGGCCCACGGTGCAGCAGCAGAAGCAGGAGCGGCGGTGGCGGCGGCAGCTCCTCTTCCCGGTCTTCATTACTTTGAGCTCTCGGTTCGTCGCGGAGGGAAAGAAGAGCAGAGCCAAAGGAGAGAAAGAAACTGTGGGATGCAGCAGCAGCAGCAGCAGCAGCCAGGTAAAGCCGGAGCAGCCCGAGAGCATTTAGGATCCTCTTCTCTCATCCTCTCTCTCTCTCTCTCTTTCTCTCTGCCCTCTCTCTCTCTCTCTCTC
>UELU01142261.1:0-15670 GCA_900490025.1 Megastigmus dorsalis
AGAGAGAGAGAGAGAGAGAGCAACTCGGGGTGAACGACCGACGCGGCAGGGGCACTAGGCTGCTACCCTCTACCTCGCGAGAGAGACACCCGATGTGTACATATACGTGTGTGTGTGTGCGTGCAGCAACCCTCCCCTGCTGCTGCTGCTGCTGCTGCTGCTGCTACTGTATTACTGTATACGTAGCCAAGCTTTATCTCCCCTCTCTCTCTCGCTTTTTACACAGATAGAACGGAGAGTCACTGTCTCTGTCTCTCTCTATCTCTCTGTCTCTGTCTCTGTCTCTCTCTCTCTCTCGACTGACGAGGCGCGCGTTATACGTGTGTGCGTTCTTTGTCGTACGCCGCGCCGAACGGGATCAATACCGGCCACGTGGTGTGTGTTGCCGAGGCTTGCGTGTATGTGTGTGCGAGCTAGGGCTATACTGTGTGCGAGAGAGAGAGAGAGAGAGGATATAGCGTACGTTTGAGGATGTCTGTACGTGTGAAGCTTTGAGAGAAAATTTTTTGACTTTTTCCGGATATTTTTAGCTGAATATACTTTTATATATGTATATATATGTATGTGTGTCGAGGTATATGTATTAGTTGGCTTGTAGGTAAATACTAAATTGAGGCACTTGTTACGGTCTTGATTTAAAAATGAAAGTTAACCAATATTTTAGGTACATCGCGATTGACACTTTTATACTTCTGAAAAATTATATTTCTTATAATTATTATTTAGTACTCGTTTATGGTAGATAGTCGGTTTTATTACTACAACGTATAAGTATTTTATGGGTAAAGAGTTTGTGGGACTGAGTAAATTCTTAATAGTCAGTAAAATGCATCCTTAAATTTAATAATTCAATAATAGTCCTTAATAATGATGAGAACCTAAAATTGTAGTGCTTACGTAAAGCTCACGCGTTAATTGCCAAGCTGACCTGTCCTGATCATCCTTGTTAAAGGGACAATAAAAAACGAAAATAAAACTATACCAAACCCTCGGGAAGTCACTTCCCGTATCTTTTATATGTAGCAAATTGGAAATATACTATTGGAATAATCTTGGAAATATTAAAAACCTGCAATAAACAATAATTAAGATTCGATAAGTAGTAGTAGCATAGGCGACTTCAAACCTTTTTTAAACTGCATTTTATAAAAATTAAAAATTTAACATAAAAAAGATACACACACACACAAGAACATAGATTTCTAACGATTGGTGCAATATGGCAACTGTCTAACACACACACACACACACACACACACACACACACACACACACACTAATGCAGTGGGCAGCAGCAGCAGATAGCATTCGGAAGGAGAGGGTGCAAAGCCTACCCTTGTAAATTGCTTTCAAGGAGGGTTGCCGTCGGCTTCTCTCTCTCTCTCTCTCTCTCTCTCTCTCTCTCATGCGCGCCGCTCTCGAACATACACACAGACACCGACACAGAGAATCCACGATTGCACACCCCTGACTCGCTCGCTCGAGTCTAGGTCGGTCATTCACCTCGACGCGGCGTTGTATAGTCATCGTCCCCAACGCCAAGCAAAACCTCGAGAGCCTCGTATATACTCCATCCCCACTGTTCTCTCGAACCCCCACTACCGGAACTCATCTCTCTCTCTCTCCGTACCCCTACCTTGGTTTAGCGCATGCGCAGACTCCTGCGCTTATCCCTACCGGTGAATTGATGGTAGGGTGGAATGACGTCACACTGGCTACCCCTCGGTAGTACGATCTTCCCCTCGCGCCTCGATGTACCCGCCCCGCTTTTTACCCCCTCTGCTCTTCTTCCACTGTGGGGAAGCTGTACCCCCTCGCTGCTCTATACTGTAGGTTAGGTGTGCTGAAATCAAGTACTGCTGTATAGAGTAGACGTGTTCGGCTGTACTCGCGGGTGATTGCGTTTTCTTCTGCTTTTACGCAGCTTTCGCTCTTGTCGCCCACTGGAGGCAATTGTAATTTTTTGTTTTTGAAAATACAACGAAACTCCTCCTATGCTCTCTTTTTTATAAGCTGATTGATGAAGTAGATTAGGGTAATATGCTGAATGATTTGAACTATTTTTATTTAAACAATCATATTTCATCACTACATACAAAGCTACGGATTTTACTGACTCCAAAAATACTTATACTTGTGTCTAAATCTATCTAAAGTTTATTGAAAAGCATAAAAAGTATTGCGTAAGGATTAAAAAGTAACAGCGTATCGAAAATATTTAAAATTATACGAGCCAGAGATATAAAGGATGTCGAAAAAGTCCAATGTATATGTATAACTAGATTAGCAGGAATCGATGTCCATTTTGCCCCAATCATATAAATGTTTACAAGGAAGAGAAAACAAGGGAATATTTAGCTTAGCACTCGATCGAGTTACGAACCATACTGGTTACGTATTATATACCTTCGCGATAATCAAGAACATACATAAACGGGCCAAACGCAGCAGGAGTTTCTGGCTAATCGTGATACTCCGATAGCTGGACTAATGATCGTTAATAATCGCGGGCGACCGGTTTCCCTTACTTTGTCCACTAGACCACTTCTCGATTCCTTGATTCTACAGGGAAAAGTGAAAATTGGCCGGAAATGCGTAGCTCTTATGCGTTCCAGTTACGTGTGTGCGAATTATTTCTTATATGTCGGTACATATCAATGTATGCTCCACGCTGGTAAATGTTTGTATTGTCAACTGAAATTAATGAAAATTTAAAGACATTTGCACAAAATTTATACAATTATAAATAATGAAATATCGTATATATGTCAGAATCGTTGCATGTCCATGTACTTTCGATTTTTCTCTTCAAAGTATAATTTGTAATATAATTTAATAATCCTTTGGAGAAAATCTGGCAAGTTTGAGGTTTTTCAAATTAAAAAATAATTGAATATACATGCATGTACAAATTTTTGATTTACCAACCAATTTAAATCGAAAGATTAATATTCATATAATCCTTACATGGGTTTTCTTTAGAAATCCGTACATATACAAAGCTTTTACAAAAATTAAAATTACCATCTTTAATGTACAAGCTTTAATTTTAAATTTGCAATATGTAAAATTTCTTGAAATAATTATCTTCTACAGTATAAATATCTATAAAAAATTATTTTTTTGCTTCACTCTCTTGTGAACTATTTAATATGATATCATATAGCTATAATACGAGAACAAAATTATTTGTAAAGAACACATCTTTGCCATAGCTCAAACAGTAATCTACAGTCAAATACGTCTTTTTTCCAATAACCAATGAATGATTCATGCATATTTTGTTGAAACTAAAATTTCAATTTCAAGCACTGCACTTATTGATTAACGTATAGGTTTTCAAAATGCAATGGACTTAAGAGCACTATAGAGCGGTGCTGTATTTCAGTAAACGTAACCTAGCCGGGTAAAGTTCACTACGCGAAGTGCCCACTCAATCTTGCGTCGACACGTTGCAAAAATAAAAAAAAGCCCCTTTCCGCACCAGACGAAGGAAAGTAAAAATATTACACGGTCGCGCAATCTCTTTATAGACCGTAGAAAACCCACTGCTCATTGTTGGTGAGTCATTGTCAATGTTACAAAAGTACTTTCAATTTTTACATACACGCAATTATTAAAAATGCTTTTCAAATTATCCTCTTTACACGTGAAATGCTCATACGGACTTTGTAATAAATATAATTACACAATAATAACGAATTTTAACGACCAAAAAGTAAATATATCGAAACCACCTAGAAACACAGAGGTTATTTATTAAATACAATCTCAAATCTGACAATAGCGGTCCAGCTACATCCCAAAACCATACTGGTCGTTTACTGCCCTAGATATATAGGAATGGCCTGCACTCTATAAAGCGTGCATACGCCAACGCGCGCAATCTCCCCGGTTCTCTATAGGCCACAAGATCTCGCTAGTAGTTCCACTATCTCGGGTGCGAAGCGTTCCTCCCGCGAGAGAACGTGGCGCTGAACCTCTAGACGAGCTGCATTGTCAATATCGCGGGGCCCTCGCCAACGACGACAACTACGTATTAGTACTAGTATCCAGCAGCAGCAGCAGCAGCAGCAGCATTGACAACGCTTGACTCACACTCACCGGTGCGAGCCGATATATTGCACGTAGCGGCATTATTCATGCTTGACCTGCAAGTGTACACATGTGCCTGTGCGTGTGTGTGTGTGTGTGTGTGTGTCTGTAGGACAGAGAAACACAACGCGGAGAGCGACGGCTCGAGAAGACGCGAGAGAGAAGAGAAAGCTACCGACCTCGCGAGCCCACGCGAGTTCTCAACTTGATTTATGCGCTACATTAAATCACATCTGTCTTCGCTGCGAGTCTAGGCGAGAGAGAGAGAGAGAAAGAGAGGGAGTGAGAGCGTCGAGGCAAGCGCCAAATGCTTCGCCGATCGTATCATGGATTTTGAGAATCGATACTTGGTGCGCCGCTACCTACCCTACACTCTCGCTCCCTGCACCTATCTAGGCATTCTTCGTTCAAGAGCTACAAAAGCAGTACCGGTGTAGCTTTTACGAACAGCAGCGTTTTCATGCGAAGCGCTGTGGCCTCGATAGCGCGGTGGTAGCGGCAGCTTAGATGCTTATACCGACGCGCTAGTGGCCCGACGTCAAGTATAAATATTGTGAACCTTATGTATTATCTGGGGATTTTTTACGACCCCGTCGTCTGATATACGCTTGCATTTGGCCTGAATCCTCGAGTGTTTAATGTCAGAGATAGCGCCCCGACGTCAAGTGTAAATCACCCGAAGCTACTAATGATTTACGCTGTAAAACCTTTTATAATTTATCTAGTTTTTCATTTAGGTGAAACCATCAAGTACTTGTCCGCAACAACTTTGAAAAAATTAAATTTTTTAATAAATCGTCATTGATTCTTCTATTTACCTAGAGTCTTTTATTACTACACTGTGTTGCTAATAAATTTTGTTTCAAGCAAGTTAGCATTAATGAATTAATAGCGCGGAAATTTGCAATTGTGAAATAATCAGGAAGCAGTAAAAAGTTTTCATATTAATAATACAGACGGCTAGACAAATAAAATTGATATATTTCAATTTCACTTTGCTTTTTATACTTTTACAGCAAACAATCCTCGCGTTGCACTCATGACTTGCGTTAAGTTAAATATCCGCACGATAATTGCAGAGTCGATCCACAAATACGAATTCAATCCAACAAAACCACCTGCGGCATTCGTAAATCTCGCAATTATAATCAATTTAAAAGCCATAAAAATAGTTAACACTAGATTGCCTAAGGAAGTCATTTTGACTGCTTTTCAATTTCAATTAGAAAACAATTATGTGTATAATGACACAGCTTCTTATAATTTTGTGACTTTTTGTACAACATGTAAATGCGTTTATTAATCATTTTCACTGCTTCGGTTTCAGTCATTCTAGTGTTAAAACACCTCGCAATGTCATTACTATCCCCAAGTTCCACGATCACGCGAATCTGCGCGAAAAATGCTCGACGGATATTTTCACCTATGCAGGCGGCGCGACATTCAACCGCCGCGCTTGAATCGTGCGCGAGATCGTAAAGCGCAAAATGGAGGCGCGGACGGAGATCGAGAACCACTGAGGCGGCAAGGTTGCACAAAAGGTGAATGCATCGACGCTTCCTACATTTACGCAATTGATCCCCGAGAACGGCTCTGCGCACGTATTATCCGCGTGTGTGCGGCGAGCGTGTAATTGTGCGTGTTCGAGAGAGGCTTTATGCTTCTTATGCGTGAGCCGCGCTTAGAAGTATAATTGTTTCTCATAGATTCGCGCGGCGCTCTCGGCACTTCTATATATGCTCGAAAGAGAGAGAAAGAGACCATTCAAAAGGCCAGAAACAATCGGTTTGTGAATGAAGTGCACGGCGCGGGAATGTGTGCGAGCCACGCGATAAGCGATTTTCATATATGAATTATCATTGCGCTCTCGTATTCTCATGCGGTGGAGATAAATTAATTATTGTTCGAAGATGTTACGTTGCCTCTTGCATTTTGTATAGAAAACAAGAGCGTGAGTTATTGACTCATTTATTAATATAATGACTAGGGATTTCTATGATGGTATCAAATTCTTAGCGGGTAATTTCATTCGTGATGAAACCGAAATCGCGTTGTTCATCATTCTTCTTGGAAACTTAAGATAATCATCGTAGCTTCTAGCCAAAATAATTTAAAACTTTTCAACTTCTTGTTAAGAGCGTTGAAAGAGAATTGATACTAATGGCTATTATTAGTTATTATTATAAGATATCAAGTAGTCTTGTAAGTAAAGATTTAACAAGTTAAGTTATAAGCAATAATTACTTTTTTCACTAAATTTGTCTTACAAATTAAAAGAATGCCTCTAAAAATTAGTTTGATTTTAATTAGATGTATGATTTTTTACCTTAGCACTTAAGCGAACAGCAGAACCCTGATTAGTCTTAATAAGAATATATGAATTTTCTATGTGAGAGTAAGGAAATTAAGGGATTACGCTGGTGTACATGATATAACTTGGTTACGTAAGGTTTGTTGGTTGATAAGTAAACAAGCGAAGGATCGAGTAGGTATCTCATGCATTTAGACATAATTAAAGGATACGTTTGCATTGATTACTGGTTATTAGCGACTTTTAGACGCTAGATTAGCATTGAAGTTTCTATACTTGGTACACTTGTTATATAATAAAGTGTATGCTTCTGAGAAAGTTACTCTGCGTCACTGCGTTTTACATACAAATCAAATGCAAAAACGGCGAAAAAGTATTCGCCAAAAACGCCGAGATATAAGTAATTTATAATTGGTGTCAAAATAAGTTGGCTTGTAAGGAGTTGTAAAATTAATTGCTTGTTCTGTTAGAGTTATGTATTATTTCTTTTAAACATCTTTCTCGAGGATACTTACAAGAAAATTAATGTCCTTATTTACGAGATTAAGAATAAAATACTTTATCGATTTTTTTTTAAATTCATTTAACTGACCAATTTTTTTTTTTTTTGGTAAACGTCTCGAAAATTTAAAATTTAAAATACTTAAATAAATATACCTATATACGATGTAAATCTCTTATTCGTGTAATTCGCAGAGCAATTTATGACTCAAAAATTTGAATGAGAAAATTGAATATCTTGTCAAATTGTCTTGAAGTACTTTCTGCTCATACAAAAACATAGCTTCAAATGAAAGTATACTTAAGCTGGAAGAAAGTTAAATTATTCGTTTGCTAATGAAGAAGCAAACACTCGGCTTGTCAAGAGATTCGCAGAAAAAGTCTTTAAAGAACAGGGTAAAATTTGCATTCACATAAAGACCACCATTGAGTTAATTATTTATTCACTGTATTAAAAATGCCGTTTTTCACAAAAACTTTCATTTATCTCGTATTTCTTGCGAGTATACTGTAACTATTTGTTTCAAGCAACGAGTATACATTTTTAATAAATTTATTTTCATCGATTAAATTTGTACAATTTTGGCCGCGGTACAGTTTTTTTTTACTACATCAACAAGTTATGTCACTCCTGTGAAGAAATAGGAAATTCCACAGAGTCCATATTTTGTGTAAAAACATATTCTCAAAGTATTTACGTTAATTATATATTTAAAAAGAAAATAATGTACGTATTTATAGGAAATTACGAACCGTTAACAAAGAACACATGAAAATTTATCGTATTCGCTGTTTCGTAATATCTGAACTTTATAACTAAAGCACTCCATAAAATGATTGAGAAGAGTTACCGTCGCTTTCATGTAACCACGTTGTAACAAATACAATCCACGGAAGTTTTTTAATTAACTCTCTATAGAACTATACGTGTGTATCTACAAATATTCTGAGAACATATTTATATAGATAGTCGAACGCTGGCACGGAGAGCACATTTTCCATTATGAATTCAACATTTCTTATATGGAGCTTGGTGTGAGAAAACACATGTACAGGTCGTAATGGTGTATAATATTTTACAAATACATCACTCCTTAGTATATATGTGCCGCGTGCACCGCGATAAGGATCATCGTACAAATAATGTTCAGTGAAACATCCCAAGTGTAAGCAGGCAGCAGCTTTCTATATTCAAAGCAAAAGACGATGATTTATTTATCGATACCTGATGCAGCTTGGATCTACATCTGTTAAAAGCAAAAGATATAAGTCCACTTCGACGGTCCATTAGTCTATCCTGCCCCCCCGCAATTCACACCTACTTATAAGGTTAGAGAGAGAAAAGTTCGGCGATCGTATCCGCAGCAGCAGCAGCTCTCGGTATATATACAGAGGATCCCACGGGTACAACCGCCGAGAGGCGCACATCGATACCCAGGCGATTCTAAGGAGCAAAGTTCGAGTGAAAGGCGCGTGTCTGCAGAGCTCTCCGAGCCCTTGACCTTCCCCGATCTCCACGCACACACACACACACACACACACGCACACACGCACACAGTCGAGACACAAACACAACGGCCCAATTCCGCTCTTTCGTAACTGATCGTCGCGTCCCGCCAATTAAGGAAAGATCCATCGTCCTCCTCCTCCTCCTCCTCCTCCTCCTCCTCCTACTCCTCGTACCGAGTGAAAGGCTTCGCCGAACGGTTCCCTTTTCCTTTTCACACGTATATACCAACGCACACACGTGGGGCGCATTGCTTCTCGATTCCTGGTGTACCACACACACACACACATACACATACAGCCACATACACATTCACACATACACACACACTCACTGTTTCTCAGAGCGTGCGAAACGCGAGAGTCGGGATTAGGCAGCGAGAAGCGCCGACGCGCCTCCGCCGCTGCTCTTCCGCTAAAACTTTCCCCATTGTTTTAGAAAAAATGGAGGAAGAAGTAAAGGGAGAGAGAAAGAGGGAGAGAGAGAGAGAGAGAGAGAGAGAGAATGACGTCGCCGCGAGGTCGTTGAACTCTCTGTAGTGCCGCTCGTTTGTTCGTCGCCGGAGAACGGAAGGACGGACGATTGTCGCTTTTGTTTTCGATGCGGCCCGTAGCCGCCGCCGCAGAAAACGGCTATTTAACGACTCCTTTTCTTTCGTTCCTTTTATTTCTTCCTGACGGGCCTCGTTATGACACTGCGCTGCTGCACCTTTTTTTTTCTCTCTCTCTCTCTCTCGCCACGCGAGTGGATTATTGACACTTTTAGGCTGGGATCTTTGCGTAGCGCCCTTTTTTTTTTTTAAAAAAAACGCTATATCTGAACGAACCTCCGATCATCACATGCAGAGTCAGCGATAAATTACTCATTTCAAAATGTGGTTTTCCAATCGGCGAATATGAAACGTAGCGGTAGCTTACCGTCAGAACAAAGCCCGCGTACATCTTATTGAATAGGTAAATTGAAAGTCGCTCGCGCGCCCTAACACATATCATATAAATTGCTCTTACTCAAATATATATGAAAAACCTGCATTACAAAACATGTCGATATTGAATTGCGCAACTATGCGATGAGACAGTATGCCGTGGAATATTCTGAAAAAGTTTCACGTGGTAAGAATCGGCAACGCAAGACAGAGTATGTAATGACTTATGAAAAACACAATAAAGTGCCTACTAGTATTTTTATCCACGCTTATACATTGGGATGCGGCCTAAAAGATCCATCAACTGGTACGCGCAAAAACAATAGTTCTCAATTTGATTTATCGACTCTCCGGCTTTCTACAGTATTTATATATATACCTCTGGCACTTCGGCAGCCGCGAACATCCGCGAGAGAAGCGCAAACAAATTACTCCACACCGGGTGAGCGTCATCGAAGTCATCTCTTCTGCAGAACGGCGCGCGATATTGCGCAACGATCGGCAAAAACCATCTCTCTCTCTCTCTCTCTCTCTAGGAACTCTGGTACACCGCGAAGAGTCGCTCTTACGTAAATCTCACTCTCTCGGTGAGTATCTGCAGCGATCTGAGAGAGAGAGAGAGAGAGAGGGAGACACGCACACCCCCGCGGTGCAACGGAACGCGAGAAAAATGCCTTTCATCGCGGACCGCGCGCCGCGTCTGCCGCGATGCGAGGGGGAACAAAGAGCTCTATGGAAAGTGAATCGGTACACGTTCTGGGTCGACTCTGCATATACATATATACGTATAGTGAAAGAGAGAGAGAGAGAAAGAGAGAAAAAGGTCAGGTCGTAGTAGGAAGTTGCCTATGTAGAGCGGCGACAATAATAATAAGCCCGTGGCGCGCGTACCGAGGCACTTTCTACCCGCGGCGTTTCGGCTTCCCGTTTATATAGCGATCCCGTGTGCACTTTGCGAGGAGTCGCGAGTGCGCTGCTGCTTCGTTACGGATTTCTCTGTGCATGTGTGTGTGTCTATGGATGTTGTTGATGCACGGTGGCACACGAGAATCAGGGGGAGAGAGAGAGAGAGAGAAAATAGAGTTCGGCTGGCACGCTACCGGTGCTGTTGTGCTTCTGTTTCGTGTCCGCCGAAGGAGTCTTGCTGACTGCTCGTGTTTTGATTTTAGAAAGTTTCCCGGGGTAACGAGAGCTGCTCTTGTCGAGCTGGAGATTCTTCATTGTCGATCGTTGCGGATCACAATTTTTACTCTACCGAAATTATCCACCATTATTGATTTATACACAAATAAGGCCCAACAGCTCCGTTCTTCTCAACGCGCAGATCACAAAGCATCATTCCCTGTATATAATGGAAAATGGGATTCTCGAACGAGCCAATCCCACGAGCGGTTCGTTGACCCAAGCCACAACAACAGTATAGCAGCAGCAGCAGCAACAGCAGAAGCAACAGAAGCGGCTTACCCAACAGTGAAGAGCGATTATTCCGTCGTCAATGACCGATGAACTTTTCTCGAGGCTCTCCTTCGTCGCGAAATTTCCCGCGCCCGTTCGGGGAAAGCGTGTCGAAGGAAATGAGGTGTACGTATAGAAGCGGCCCGAACGGCTCGTCACCTGTGCCATCGGTAAACAGTCTTTTCCACGCGATATACGCCATCGTAACGTCCTGCCGGAAGTCCTGAAGACGCACAGTGGTGCACTCACCTTTTGCGCGTATGTGTGTGCTTCTATCTGGTAAAAGCGATCGCTCTGCGCCATAGTGATTATTTTTCGTCCATTGTACCGAGGAGAGTTCATGCGAACTCGGTGATCGTATACGATTTGCTTTAGTTACGAGCGAGCTCTCGCTCGTTGATTTCCCATTTATAGCTGGGTTGCATTCATCGTTTGGCTCCAGCTATTATATTTGTGCCTGATTATAAAAAAAAATTTCTATACCTCGAGTAAAATGCAAATTGTTGTTAACACACGGGACACGTGAAAAAAAATATTAAAAAAGAAAATGGCCGTACTTTCATCTCTCGAAATCAAACGAAACAAAAAAAAAGCCTCCAATTAACGACCGAACAACGGGATTATTGCATGGCACCAGCAAAAGCGTGTATATATATAATATGCGCGCGAGTCCAAATGGTCTCGTCGTTTGCCGGCCGCTATATACGCTGGCAAGTCGCAGCTCTTGCGCTATAGAGCGCGAATACTCGGTGTGTGACCGATCTCGAAACTAGGTCTTACGGGTGAGCTTTTCTCGTCCCGGGCATTCCTCTCTCTCTCTCCCTCTTTCGACCAGTGTCGCTGCTGGCTCATACGCGCAAATGCAACGACTGCACCAGTAGTTCTCTTACACGTCTGTGTATATGTGTGCGTGTGCGTGAGTATGGAATGCTTCGTGACTACTTTTGTACCAAAAAATAGAGTAGCTTTAAAATACTGCACTGCTGCAGAGATCCTTTAATGTTTAAAAATACATTTTTAGAGACTATATGTAAAATGTTCTATTGTAAGATTTTGCGTAACGCGGGAGGAATTGAAGCGATCGATCGATTGTGAAATATTTTTGGGCCGATATTGTTTCAAATCGGAAGTGGACCATTATATTCGTGGAAAATTATATTTTTCACTAAGCAAAGATCAGTAAAAGAAGTCAGTATCTTAACAGAGTCACTTGTATCCTAATCTACGAGCACAGCTTACACCAGCCGTAAACCTACACGCAATTCAAACTTCAAAGCTTCGCTACACCCATAACCGCAGCGGCTTATTTCACCGCGCATTATCGGTAAGCGCGAGGCACAGTCGACCACCTATACACAATGGCCAGTCCCGATGCTCGCGGTGAAAATGCACCGCTCATTAATGTATACACGTGCGAGCAGCTTCTCTTTTATTATCGGAACGCGCGACACCTGAGAGCTAATGTCAGCTTCACTTATTCTATACTTCCTATTTTTCGTATTGTTGCGAGAAGAATGAGAGAACGAAGGGATGGAATAGTCCTTGACGATGGATTTACATTGCTTTCCATGGATGATGTGCGCTTCATACGTTTGGCTAATTATACTCTCTCTTTCTGGATTTGAATTTTGTCGTGAATCGCGTATTACCGATATGTCCGTATACTTTTTACGGTAGATTAGTCCGTTTTCGCAATTTTAAATACAATTTAGATGACTGTAATGTTATAACGATTTAGAACCGTGTACAAATATCGTTTTATCGACTATCCCAAATGGAACAATGATGTATACGATATACTTTCAGATTCCATCCAGTCATCGATATTCGCTTTCCATTAAAACAGCTCTGGCATAAAAGTTTATACACATAATTCGTAAGTAAGGGACGAAAAAATCCAGCCGTCACTCCACTTGCACGCGCGTCAATCTCCCTTCGTCAGCCACATAGCCGCATACTTGAACGGTGAAATCCCGCGTTTTAGCTATTTCTCGCGCTACACCTAAAGGGCAAAGCGCGCGCGAACGCGAGTCAGAAGTAAGCATTTTCGCTTTCTCCCCAGGAATTGTACCACCGACTCTCCGATGGCTTATTTTTCCAGCTTTATTTATGTTCACTTGCCGCGAGCTCCTGCACCTACTGCTGCTGCTTTGTTGTTCGTGCCGGAGCGACATGTACCAACTCTTCCCACGAGATCATCGATCTATGGAGAGAAGGTGTATATATGCAATGCGACGATCGATAGAAATCGATTCGTATCCAACGTTGGAATTTGCATTTGCGACTTTTTTTTTTTTTGAAAGGTGAGCGAACGTTTGGAAAAACGTATATGGAGGATCTTGAATTATCGCACGGCTGACTTTACAAATGCGCGGGGAATTAGTATCGTTCGTTCGATGCGTATCGTGGATTCAGCTGTTGATATTATAAAACGGTACATTGTACTATCCGACCTGCCGATCATTTCACTTCCTAAAACTCGTATTTTGTCCAATTTTAATTCCTATCCAATGTAAGACATTCTAAATGAACAACTTCATTCAAACGGGATTATAAAAACATGGGGCGAGAATCGCAATTTCACACGGCGCAATTATAAGCAGCATAATGGCGCGTTTAAAAAAAAAAGACGAAACTCCCTCGCAATCGCTATACGGCAGTTATATCCTTGAATCCACGCGATTATCTCTTAATGCGTAATTAGCTCTCAAAATCAAAGCTTTCACTTCCTGTGCGCACAAATCACCTTATTTTTGGACAAATGTAGTCGCACTTGAAAATACAGTTCCGCGTGGCAACGCCACGACGTTTTGAAAGTATGTGTACTCGATGCAGGCGACGCGAACAAGAAATAAAAGAAGAAAAAAAGAGTCAGTATAGGCATATTGCGCAAAAAAAGTGCGCCACGGTATATTTGCGTAATCGCTAAGTCTGCCGTACACAGAATTATTATTATACATAGACGTGTCGTTGAGCGGCCAAAGTCCTATCGATCCTGTGCGATTCGATTGAGCCGTCGTGGCGGACAAACTTTCGAACTGGACCCAAGTGTGTATATATCGCAATACGTGTATACCTATCCGCGCGCGGAGATGTACACGAGCTCGTTGCAGGTCATCAGCATCGATCACCCGAGGTCAAAGATTCGTCTTCGTATCGTTGACGACTGATTTAGTTCGTGCGGATCCTCTGGCAAAAGTGATCGAGACGCGAAAACTTTTGTCGGAATTCACGCTTAAGTGTCAATATGCACAGGAAGATTTATATAGATCGGTCGAGACCGTAATAGAACTGAATTAATTTGGGAAAAGCGAATACACTGATAAAATATATTTGTGCAGCTACCATACAGACTCTGAATTAACTAATTAAAAAAGGTCAACCTAATGTAGCGATTACAACATAACCATCAAGAATATTTATAAAACAAGCATGAAATTCAAGCAAAATGACTGCATCAACGAATGTATACGAATCATCATCTCAAGACACCAACTCGCTCGATATCCTTCATCTAAAATCTAAAATTGCGGCAGCTCTCGTCTGGCATACAAAGCAGCCAGTCTATCAAGCAAAACTCCCACCAGCCGTGTATCTCGAGTCAGCGCTTTGCCAAAGGTCTCTCTCCTTCCCTCTAACTCAACGGAGATCTAAAAGAAAACGCGCGCATCTAAATCCGCTCTCCATTTTTCACGAGAAAACCCACACTCGAACACTGGAGTCCTACCTGTACGCGTAATGCATAGATTCGGAAAATACACAGACACAGAGCGGTTGGATTGGAAGTGCGGGGCTTAGAGTCGGTCTCGCGCGCGCGCGCGGCTACCAAAGAACTTGAATCTTGACCCAGAAAAAGAGCCGTGCCGCGACTCGCTGGCCAATTGAGGGCCACTTTTTATTTCGCGGTCATGTTCAACGACCGAGAGCCGAAAGAGAGACGCAGACGACGACGACGACGACGAGGACGAGGACGACGAGGTGAATCGGACTGCTGTGTGGCCGCGTCGCCTAATATGATGATTAAGTGTTGGGATGTGCACTATGGGGTATTTGGATGGACGATGATCAGTCGGGTGATGCTGTTGCAACGGAGTTGTAGATGTTTAGGTGAGTCTTGGGATTGTGAGTGGGTGCAAGACTACTTCTTATCGTGGTCTATATATGTGGGTAATACTTTTATAGTGAATTTTCTATAGCTTCATGCTACATTTCTATAAGTATTTATTTCAGTTCTATGAACACTTCTATATGGATTGATGTCAACAATTGCATCTTTAATAAGTCATTAATATAATTGATAAGGCGAAATCAACGAAATTCTGAAGAACTTGTTTCGACGCGGAATTAACTATGGAAAAAGTATAATGTTCATATATAAATGTTAATAGCTTGAATGATATTCACGTAAAATGTGAATACTTTAAAAAAAAAAGCTTACTTTAAGTAGCAGCGCAGACTAATTTAAAAATCCAGTGAAAAGAAGCACAAATATTCACGTTTTTTTTATTGATTTCTATTTTTACATCGAAATCCTGTATAAATAATCATGAAAAATATTTCTTCAGCTACTAATTTTATTTTATTCTTGGGAGGGAGGTAGGATATTTTATTGTAATAAATATATATTCAGGATTCAAATCAATGCACGATAAAAACATAGGTACAATAACATGTTTTTATTACTCCAAAAAGTGCGCAAATAAGTGAGTGAAAAAAAAATGTACACCATAAAAGTATAAATAAATAACAATGTGCTCGATATTTCATCCGGTGCTCGGCTTTGATTACTTTTGCAGCGGCAAAAAGTCCTTCGTCAAACAACTTTCTTCCAAAAAAAATTCTATTAAATTTTGAAAACAAAAAAAAAAGGGGGGGA
>UELU01142261.1:15690-31106 GCA_900490025.1 Megastigmus dorsalis
GGGGGGGGGGGGGGGGGGGGGGCGAGTAAGCAAAGCCGTAAACTGCATTACGCTCTATTTATAGCTAAATCAACCAAGCTCGCCAACTCCTCCGTCCACGAAAAGTCGAAACAACAACAAACTTGTACACCTCGCTTTCGTATAACTCTAACCTGCACCTTTTTTTTTTGCACCCCAGTCCAACCGCTTAATGAACTAACGGCACAGCCATTCCATCGCAACTCACAAAAAGTTTCACGCTTATTATTGCCGACTATATACGAGAAGATATCATGCATAAAACAAGCGCGAGTCACGTATATCGCTCGCTCGCGCGGGCGATACAAACACCCGCACCAGATAATATACATATATACAATGTTTATCGGATGATCAGAAGCGGTACAAAGGAGGACGATCTTGAGGCATTGTAGCGAGACGCGCCGGGCGCACTTTTCAATTCGTCGGCCGGAATTAATCCCGCTAGGATCGGCAACAGCAGCAGCAGCAGCAGCTCCTATACGGTATATATCGACCTATACGTCTTCCCATCTGATTTACGGTGGAAAGTTGCTCCTACGGCCGTGCGCCGCGCATCGATGAAAAAAGGCCTCTGTGCGCGCACCTCCGAAGGGACTTTTTTCCACCTGCTATAGCCGATTTCTAAATTGCTTTCTTTATCTATACGGACCCAGCGCATTTGTGTGTGTGTGTGTGTACGACTCGCGATTCGCCCCGATAAATATGATTTTTCGCTGCACCGGCCGAATGAGATATGTGTGCGCGCGCCCGCAGTTTCTGCCTGATTATAATTTGCCGGATAAATTGGATCGCGTTTATATATATATCGTTATATATCTCATTGCTGGGAACGAAAGGTCGATTTGATTTATTGGGTCGATCGTTAGAGCTTATGGCTTCCCGTGGAATTTTAAAAGTTGCAGGGAGCGAGCGCGAGGCTATCCGTTCGCTATAGGGATTCGCTGCGGCGGTCCATTATTGTTGATTCAGATAATTGAATTTTTATATTGCGGGGAAATAATGTTATTAGCTTGTTAGCGAAGCAGCTGTTACCGCGCACTTTCATCTCGTGTGTATTTAATGATAGGTTTTGGGTTGCACAGCTTGTGTATTTGCTTTCGGCGTTCGGTTTACAGATTTTTCTTTTTTTTTTACGAATAATCGAGATTAAATAATATTCGAACGAAACTTCAGTTATCGTTAGTATGAAAATTCACTAATTTCAGTGTATGAAAAAAACTACATTCGCCAGGTAGAAAAAGAGAAGGAATTTGTAAGGGATATCTTGTAAATCGTGGAATCACGAGCATCGAGCTAAAAGAGAGTAAATGCCGTACAAATAAGAGCAGGAACTCTTCCTCCTTCCGTCCCATAAAAGACGATCAGCGCGAAACAATGAAAGGAAGAGAATCGAGAAGAATAAAATCATAACAATGATACACCGTAAAGGAAAGAAAGAGATGGGGGAGAGGAAGAAAGAAAGAAAGAGAGAGAGAGAGAGAGAGAGAGGCCGATGGTCGGTCGATCACATAATAGCCGCGCTGAGCTCCCTTTCAAGCTCGTCCAATCCTCTTTCTCTTATATATATACTTACCACTCGGACGTTCGCTGCTCCGCGTGTATACCAGTTCCTCCCGCAGCGAGAGAGTTTCACTCTCGATATAAGAGACGAGCAGAGGAGAGCAGCAGCAGCAGCAGGAGCAGCTAACCTCATGAATAACGGTGCGCTCTCGCGGCGTATACACTAGTCCGCTGTATATACACGTCGCTTCGACGGCGGCGGCGGTGAGGAAGGGAAAGTAGTTCTGTGAGTCAGTGGGGCTTACGGTATGTGTCTGTCTGCCTGCGCAGCGCCTCTCTTTTATATATAGAGAGGATAATATGTATTCCCCGTGAACGGCTGCGTACGCGCCCGTTTACCTGCACGCGAGATGGACGATTATATAGCTTGTGTGCCTGTGTGTGTGTGTGTGTATAGCGTGTACGCGGCGATGATGTAGCTTTGTACCGCCGAGGGAACGGGATGTGGACGAGAGAGTGCGAGTTTTTTTCCTCGCTTCGATGCGCGACAAGCGGGACGCCACGGTGCCGTTTCGAACCACGGCTCGACTTCCTATACCTTGCCATTGGACTCTTCACTTTTTTTTTTCTTTCCTTTTCTTTTCGGCACTTTTCATTTCTCTGATGATGTATAATAAAAAGATACCGTTAGATCGTAGATTTGAATTTGTTTATGAAGATTTTTGAGTTAACGATTGTATGAGCGCGATTTCATATGATATACGGAATAAAATGCACGATTCGAGCAGATCTTCAACGGTTTATTATAAAGTAGGAATTGATAAGAACTACAGCGAGGGCAAGTGAACTTGAGATTTTCAAAAACTACAACAGCTGATAAGAACGCGAACAAAAACTACAATACTTAATTTAGGCTGATACTTATAGGTGAGTCGCGCTACATCGAAAAGGAGGATCGATTTTGTTAATCGGTGAAACCGCAGCCGAGTCTCGTGATTATTGCATATCAACGAGACGCTAATGATCCAGCGTATTTTAAACGCGCCGCTTGACAAGTCTCGATCAACGAGCGAGCCTTCGCTTTGGTCTATTGAAGCTGCTGTGACTTCAGTTGGTAAAATGAATGTGGTTCGATTGATCGTCAGCTGGGATGAAAGTTTAGATCGTGATGATGATGTCATTTCTAGGTGACCGGGGAGTCTCGCTTTCTATGTTTGGGTCTGCGTTCGCGAGGTTTTAGAGTGTTAGAAAGGAATCATCGTAGCGTTAGGAGTGTATTTTAATAATTCATTGAGTAGCGAGTTTACAATGCCAGGGTCACGAGATTCAGCCCTGAAATGAAGCATGGGCTAATTTACTTTCTCTGCATTGGGAATGGGTTATATATATATTTACAAATAATTTTGTACGCTTTACTGCTCGAAATCAAAGTTGGATAAAAGGTTTGATAAACTCCACCTTTTATTGTTTGCCAAAAATTCAAAAACAATAAAGTTCGCAAAATGACACTATCAATAAGAACTCGTATCATAACGAATTCTCTTCGGCGAGCAAGCGCAGAGACGATCGCCCTATACATGTAACAGGGAAACCAACGAGTCATGCGACTCATTTAGCACGCGAATACAGAGCGAGTCGCATGCTCAGACATCACAAAGCGTTCAAAAGCGTTCAGCAGTACGAAAGTGCGCATAACGCGGCGAACGCGTGAAAATAGGCTCGGGCGATAATAAATTGCAAAAATGAAACAAGCCCAGCCGTCGGGCGCAGTCTCTAAGCTCTTAACTCGCCGGCCGCGCGATTTCCGCGTAAGCAAAATAGCCGCGGACGAGGAGGTTAGGCTCGGTTACGCTGCGGACCGCGCACCAACAGTCCTATTTTCCAAGAAGTATATTATCGTGTATACGCGAGCTGACCTGAAAATGCGATCGGACGTACAGTGTGACGCTCGTATAGATCTACAGAGCGAGATATATACGGACACTTTCGTTTAAATGGCTATTTCGGAAGCTTACCAATATGCATAACGATCGATTTGAATATAATATATACAATCTGCTTCGGAGGTGTATATATACGCGGACCGTTAGTTTGCGAAAGGACGGGAATGATATTATCAAGGATCTTGCGAGGCGCTTATATTGTGCGCTGTTTCTTTGGATGAGGTGTGCGCGCACCTGTGGAGGAATGAGTTATGACTTTTTTTTTTCGTGCTAGTGGTGGGGTTCGACCGCTTGAAAATGAAGACTTCGCGGAGTCGCATGTAGAAGCTTATAATGCGAAATTACAGATGTTGCTTTGTCGGTGGGTGATCTATGGGACACGGAGGATTAAGTACGTCTTGTCTTATTAATTATTGGTTGCGAACTATACGTTTTCAGTTTGAGTTATAAAGGCATTGTGGAAAATGTGTGGAAATTGAGAGTGAAATGTGCGTTACCATGGCGAGGCAACTGGTTCTATAGTTGACGGGCTAAGGACTCGATTATCGTGATACTACCAATGCCGAAATAACCAAATCGATATACCGTGTAAAAAACCTGACGATTCAATTAAGCATCTAACAAACTTGACTGCATTCTGTGCACATTCACCAACGAGAGAAGAACAAAAAAAGAGCTACTCACTATATCCCAGAGTATATGAATTTCGAAAGGCAAAGCGAGAAGTTGAAAAAAAAAAGAAAAAGAATCGCCGAGCATCTAACTTATGCATAAATATCATTAAAATGCTGCACATGAATTATTTAAAATTTATCGTCATCGGCAGAGTTCAGCGGACTCCGATATCCTTGCCGAGGGGAAGGTAAGATTCCCATTACCATTAAGCCTACGAAAACAAAAAAAAAAGCGACAGAAAGATTGCACGGAGAAAAGGCGCGAAGACAGCGAGCGATAGAACGAGAGAGAGAGAGAGAGAGCGAAAAAAAGCAGTTATATACCAAGCGAAAGATAAAGAAATCCTATTCTTCGTGTGTGCAACGCGTATGTATACTGGAGGTATATAATCGTGACTGCTCTGGCGCTCGAGAGACTTTTCCTTGCGCACATAGTCGCGCGATTTTCCTCTCTCGCGTGGAGCTGCTTTAGTGCACGGTAAAACCGGCCTCTTTTGAGGTCAGGGCGAGAGCCAGCAGCAGCAGCAGCAGCAGCAGCAACGACCGCATGGTTAGTAGCTCTGTGTGCATGCACAAAGTCGCCAGCCGCGCTCGCGGAGATCCTTGGTACGTCTCGTGCGCTGCGCGCGACCAAGGAGTCTCTCCTTTGAGCTTGACGACCTTCGACGCTCTCTCTTTCTCTCTCTCTCTCTATCGCTCTGTCTCTTATTCTCGCTCTCGCCAGATGCAACGATCCTTGCGAGAGATGTGCATATCTCGCGCTCCGCGTTCTACCTGCATGATCCTCTTTTATCTTCGGCTGCTGCACGACCGCTCATCCGCGCGCTTTACCGATACGGAGCCTATGAGCGACGATGACAATGGCTGTATTTTTGTTCGTGTGCTTGTGAGCTACGTGGCTTCTAGATTGGCCGCCGTGTAATCTGTTACGTAATCGCGCTCTGATCCGTGTATAAAGAGTCATTTGAAGTTCAGGGAATGTAATATATATGAGCGTTATTTGAATTTCTTTTTGCTCTTATACCGAAATGAAAGTCTTGATATAAGCATTATATGTGTACGTGTATGGGAAACGGTCTTATCGTGCTGGACTGGTTCTACTGGGAGGCATGTAATCGCACTTTGCATTGGTTATTTGTTTAATTTTTATCGCGATTTCCGCAGTAGCGGAGGTATTTAAAAATGTTTTGCTTGCTTTTCGTGCACAGTTTACGCAATGCTTGTGAATTCACGTAAGCTTTCACTTCAAGTCCAAAATTCTATTAACTATACGGTTTTCTTGCCTGTAAAACATTCACTATCGCTAAATTAGAATTTTCGAAAGTAATCTGTGCAGACTATTTTTCGATATCTTACTACAAAGTTTTGAGGTAACAAGATACAGTATTTTGTTATTAAAACTGAACAATTGTCATATTAAACAAAAGAGCCACTAAGCATTGATTGTTAAAGTGAATAAGTTCACTTTTGTTGTTTCATAATTTCATTAGTACAGAAAGAAATTCACAATTCCATCCAAGCTGTTTGGAGCTCCGCTGTGACAAGGTGCAACCGGTGCACGACATCGACGGTGGCACGTATAATAGGATACGTCAAAGGCAACTTGTTAGGTATCGGCTCTGTAGTTGACTCGACAATCCAGAAAATGCCAACTTATTTAGGTAACGATCGATACATATTTCGACTGCTGAATTAATATGTGATAAATTATATAATTGGAGTCTGTGTTTCCATTAAAATTCATGACGTCGACATCGATGAAATTGTCTAGTTTGAAAACATTTTCATTCTTGCATTTTCATAATCCACACCAGCATACATCAAAATCTGCTTATATTCTTGTAGCGACCAAAGTTAGAACCACGTCTAAATCTACCCTGTGTTTAAAAGTTCTTTTAGTGGTTTTCACTTACGCATCATATTTATTAATCCATAATTTCGGCATGCATCAATCATGCCGAAATTGTGGATCATGTATCAAGTGATAAAAGCCTTAATTTATTCGTATACCGAAACAATATACTTCATGGCATAAACCAAAGCATTCCTCAATCAGTGACCGTGACCGTGCAGCTGATTCCCTCTCGCTCGATATATACCTTCTACCCGGCATCCAAACGCTTAACGAACCGGCGACCCGAAGAACTAATCGTATACACGAAAAAGAAAATCACCAGCACCCGCGAACAAACAGGAGGGAAAACAAACGACCGACGCTGCTACGAACACTATACAGAGACAGAGAGAGAGAGAGAGATAGAGAAAAGTGAATGTCAACGCCCGGTGATCGTGGACTCCATACGTGTACCCACACACTTTCGATTCCGGACGACACCTCGTCGCAGCATTTCACATATACACAATATACATATATAGCGGACACATAGCAGAGAAAGAGAGAGAGAGAGAGAGAGAAGCGAGCGAAGGTGAAAGTTTTTCGGTTATCGAACGCGGGCGTCGCATACATCGGTTGGCCTAGACCGTGCAAGAGAGCCGCCGCGTGTGTTCCCGTCTATACACGCGCATATATATCTCTTTGCTATACTATGTATAGGTGGTCGGGTCCGTTGTAACAGGCCAAAGTCAGTCGGCGCTCGTCCCAGACGCGCTGGAAGTAGGAGAAGGAAGAGAAGAGTTAGCTTATATACTAGAAGCCTCCTTTGCGCTTTCTCTTTTCGCGAGATCGTACCACGGGCCCCGCGTTTGCCGCGCCGCACTTGTGCGGACCACGGGCTTGAGACCAACTGCAACTCTATACGTGGAAGGATGGAACTGTGATCGTCGGCGCCACGAGGACTTTTCTTAAGTCTTTTCTTTCCTTTATAAACTCGACCGTCGAAGGGAGTGTACGCGAGGAATCGAGAGGATAGAATATTACAGTTATGCGATCGTCGCTTTACTATAGCCAATTAACAAATTTATGTGCTTTCGTTTGTAATTACACCCAAGATATGCTCGTAACGAAAGTTGGTTATGGCACTATACTTGTTTAATTACGTCCAAATCGAGGCGTTGATAAAATCGTTGCTCGGTGAAAGTGGAGCTAATATATATATATATAGAGCTGGATTATTGATCGAGCTTAGATTTTTATTTGCGATATAAAAATGAAAAAGAAAAACAAAAGGAAAAAAAGATAGTTGGCTATTTGCATCAGGCCTTCAAAATGCTTTCAATTTTTATTCATTTATAACACCAAGGTCTTATTCTCATTAGGTTCGTTTACTGCTATTTATAGAAACGTTAATAAAAAAAAAAAAAAAATAAAGCAGCTCATAGGAAATATTCTCCGAGCGCTATCGTACGCATTGTTATCGTAAAAATAATTGCACTGAATATTGTTAATATTTAGTCGATATTATTAATAATTAGCCAATCGGTCAAAGCGTGCGAGAAAGAAAGCTATATTATCGATGCGAGCATATCATCGCCGTTCGCCAAGAAACAAGAAACCGATAAGAGGCTTTCGTGCCAGAAGAGTACTTTCCGAGCTTGCGAGAAGCGCGGCCCCAACCTATAGTTCTCCCCAAGAACAACAAAATAAAGTTCAACTCCGAGCATTTTCGAATCATCGGCTGTTACGGTCTTCCTTTTAAAACTAACCGTTAACAATGATCGGAAGACGAGAAGAACCGAAATGTACGTTCTCCAGTCTATTTTTCCTCAACAACCCCCTTTCAATTCCACACTTCTCCATCTCCAGCTTCTAGGCCTACGTATATCTCCTGAGCTCTCGTCTCCCACCCCTCTACTCACGTTATTCCCTCCTCTCGCCAAACAGAACCGCGCGCTCCGTATAGAACGTGTATAAGCAATGCATCGGAGGGTTTGCCACAGCTACAGAGCGACAACAGAGCAGAGCAAGAGTAGAGAGCGCATAGAGCGTCGTCGTCGTCGGCGGCAACAAACGGCGGCAACAAACGGCGGCAACAAACGGCGGCGTTGGAACGGCGTCATGCGCGCGCTCCTCCTCCGTCTCTACCTCCACCTCCACCGCCTCCATCCTCTCCTATGCGAACTGCACTCGCTCCCCCACCCCAGTTTAACCAATGCGCCGGCAATGCACACCCGGGAGCACACTCTTGTACGCTCTGCGTTTCCTCTCTCTCTCTCTCTCTCTCCTCTCTCTCTCTCTCTCTCTCTCTGTGTGTATGTGAGCGCTGCTCTCTCGCGTGGTATGAAGCAGCGTCTATAGGGTCGTCGACGGGGACGAGCCGCCGCTGGTGCCGCCGCCGCCGCCGCCGCCGCCGCAGCCGCGACCGAGGAGGCGCGCGTCGTTGCAGCGGCTGCACGAGCCAGCAGTGTGCCTTTGGCACCGCGCGAGCAGCCCGGCACCACCGACCTCTATCTCTCTCTCTCTCTCCGTCTTTCTGTCTCACCTCTCCTCGACTACTCGCACACGTACAACACACAGACAGATAGACGGGCTGCATCGGCAGCGGCGGCAGCAGCTCACCCAGTCGTCGCCCTACTTTGGCCCAAGCCAAAACTCGCAAGCCTAGAGCACCACCACCGCCACCGTCTCCCTCTACCTCTACCCTCTTCTTCTTCCCTCTTCTTCTTTTAAACTCGGATCGCGCACAGACACACACACGCACACATGTATATATAGAATATATTCCCGTGCAGTGTGTACACACATGCGCGCGAAAGCTTCGGAGGTATACGCACTTGGCTTTGTACATCACGTGCGCGAACCTCTTGTAACTCTATATATCTCTCTCTCTCTCTCTCTCTCTCTCTCGTTGGCTACCGATCACGTGGGCTATAATACCTCTCTCTCTCTCTCTCTCTCCCTCTCTCTCCTATCCTCTCTTGGCTCGCGCTCCGCAGGCTATATGCATGCGCACGTATATCGCGGGGTACGTGAGTGGCTGCACGCGGGGTGTGATGCAGCAGCGCGAGGACGAAGAGACCGCGCGACTCCATGAATGACGAGCTTTCCAGTTCGAGTCCGTGCCCTCTCTCTCTCTGCTACTCTGCTACTCTGCTATTCATCGGCTGCTGACACACACACATACACACACATACACTCTCTCCCTCTGCAGCTGTGTATCGTGTTAATTCCCGGTGCCGAGGCGACAAACTGTGTTCAACATTAAGTCTGATAAAACGCGCTCACATATATAAACACTGCCTATGAATATATATTACACGAAAGCTGCCACCGTATCGAGAGTCTTGTCTTGTCTCGTCGTGCTTCGGCTACAGCTTCCTATATCGCTGTGCGTAACGATTGGCCTCCCGTGTGCACCACCTTTACCGTGTGAGCCACGCATCCAGTTACACACACACACACACGGATAGACACGAGCGCGCGCGCGCGCGCGCATCCAAAGTCAAGGAACAAGAGGACGGATATTCCAGGTAGTTGTTATCAAGTGTCAGTCGGTCAGTGCATGTGCGCGGGAGGAGATACGTAGAAGGAGTAGGGGAGGAGAGGGAGAGGGAAGTTTCCTTGATCTCAACAAAGAGCACCGGA
Organism: Megastigmus dorsalis; assembly: GCA_900490025.1. Classification (NCBI taxonomy): domain Eukaryota; kingdom Metazoa; phylum Arthropoda; class Insecta; order Hymenoptera; family Megastigmidae; genus Megastigmus; species Megastigmus dorsalis. The sequence continues at coordinate 25,311 of UELU01142261.1, forward strand.
GCGGCGGCGCATCGACATTGAAATCTGCCTGCGATCCTGTGTATAAGCGCGTAAACGCGCCCGTCTCTACAGAGCCAGTCTGCCGAGTGCGCTTTTCTGTCATTCCTGATAACGACTGATGCGCGCCTGAATTACACGCGGACGCGTGTCCCCCTATCTCAACAGAGAGAGAGAGTTTACGATTTATAGTGCGCGATTCATTTTTCATCGCGAGCGCGCGAGTGTCGATGAACTTGTGCGCAGTGCTTTGTCAGTTTCCGGAGTGCGGACGTCACTGCCACTTGTCAAGTCAACCCTCCGAGTGAAAGTTCCGTGTGCTTTTTTCGCGGCTCTATATACCGTTCGTGTTCTCCGACACTCATCGTGTATCCGACGGATATATGTCGATATCGAGTCGAGCCTGGAAGACTTCGCCGACTGTGGATCATAGGCTGGAACGACTGATTCTGTGTTCTTTGTGCGAGTGGTTCAGTGCGGGAGGTAATTAGTGGACTGATTAACGTTGCATTCGAATGACAAAATCTGTAGCTGCGATTAAGATTCTCGTAGTTGTCAAATGGAATTGTGACACGCGAACAGATTAAGGTGTTTAAAAATCTAATTCAGGGGACGTGTATTGTACAACACCGCTTACCCGCGGTGAAAGCTTGCGAGAAGTTCAGTGCGAAGCAAACGGGATCTCGCGGCGCGCGCGCCAAGGAAATCTGGACAATTTATAAAAGTGGAAAGAGGTGTATCAAGGAAAGAGCAAAACACAGCGGAAACAAAAGTCGCCCGGAGTAAAAGCTTCGACGCAAGCATACAGAGAGCGAGAGAGGAACAGAGGAGGAGGAGGAGGTGACGGCGGCGGCGGAGTAGGAGTAGGAGGTGGGGGAGCCTAAAGTGCAACGCCGTGTGCAACGGCGAAAGACAGAGAGAGAGAGAGAGAGAGAGGGAGGGAGGGAGAAAGCAGAGAGCGACGTCGAGGAACGACGGTGGGTCGCTCGATAGAGCGACAAGGTGCATCGCACTCGCCAATGTATATCGCCAATTGAAAATCGCGCTGGCGCGCGCAACCGAGCCTCTCTCTCTCTCTCTCTCTCGCTTATTGTCTCGCTCATGCGCCGCTATCCTCTTTCCTCGATATTAACCCACATCTCTCCTGCGCGGCTCAACCTTTGAATGAACGAGCCAAGGTGCGCTCGCGATATACATATATTTCAAGTGCGACAGCGGCAAAGTTGAGCTTGAACGTTATTCCTTTCTCGTGCAAGCTCATGTGTGCGTACGAGCGGGACAAGTGAACGAGAATCGAGACGAATGGGTGATGCGAAACGGATTACCGTTGCTACTACTAATGGTGCCGCTGCCGTTGCTACAGGCCGGGTGAAATCGAAAGTGGAAGGAACTCGCGGCCCAGTGGACTATGGAATTTTTTTCGCGCGCGGCCCCGCGCTTCCAGTGACGTAATCGATGCTCATGGCCTGCATCTTGGAGGATATTGTCCTGGATGATACATGTAACGGGAAGGTTTTGTGTGTTTTTTTTTTAGTTGTTGTGAAGATCGGTACTGTATTGTTGTGCGATAATTGAGTGTTTCGAGAGCGGTCCAAGTGTCGATGGAGTTGTATACGTACCGAACGAGAGGTGGTGAATGTATAGATAAGCTAAGTGGTGCATTTATTGGAAGCAGTGGATAAAGAAGAAAGTGCAGACGATCGGAAGTCGTGTAAATCGAACACTGTAAATTCTCACGAGTCGCGCACCGCAACGCACCGAACAAAAGGAAAAAAGGAAAAAGGAGGGAGAAAGCTTCGGAAGAATAGGGAGGATGCGGCAAAACTGTCCGCTCGTCTGCCGACCGTCGTCGTCGTCGTCGTCGTCGCGGACACAAAGGCTACACCCCAACAAACCACCTCGCTTTCCTTCCGGTCGTTGCGATGCTGTTCCTATGAACGAGATGGACGAGGACGAGGCGAACTCGCCTTGAGAATTGCCCGGCGCACAAGGCACACACACACACACGACGCGGGAGAGAAAGTGATTCTTACCCCGAGATTTTTCAGCGTTCCCCGCGTGCACGGAGAAGAGGAAGCGCGTATTATATACAAACTGCAACCGCCCACCGGCTGACGTTTTCGTCTTTTGGATGTATTAAGCACAAAAAGATGTGAGTTCCTTTATCGTAATATAAACGTACATTATATGATCGTGGTATGGAAATTGCGATGGAGTTTGTAGACTGGGTCACAGGGGGAGCTTTTCGATTACCACCAAGTTTTATTTGCGAACACGAGCTTCGACACGTAATGCATTCGTTTGACCTATATTTATGAGATGAGAATTATTTTATGACTGGTGGAGGAGGAGGGAAGATTGTTGTCCGAGCAGCGAGGAGCGAATGTACGTTTTAGACGTTTCTTTACGTTTGTTTATGTTTCGACTCGTACCTGACTAATATTTATTGTAAACGTGTATAGCATAGGAACGTTGTATTGACTATTGGCTGGATTGAGAAAAATTTTGAATCTCTTTTTGTACGGACACATCGAACTCTTCATTACGTTTTCAAATATTAAATAATAATATTATGCATTATAGGCCCTTTTTGAATACATCGAACACCTGTTTTAGATACGTTATTTAAACAAATTATACAAAAAAAAAATGAAAAACAGTCCTTCTACTTGCTCAGCGAAAAAACCGAGGCACAGACGACATTCAATGCATTAGCACGTACGCGCCACACTTGCATATAGACATATACACCGTTCCCTCGCTCTAGGCAAATTTGTCCACGCGTCTCGCCACCTGCGATTCGCTCCGCAAATTAATAATACAAGCGAGAAATAAACAAGAGACTCACGCAGCGCTCAACCAGGTGAAAAAAAAGGAGAATTTAAATAAAACTGAGAGAGAGAGGCTTTAATGGCATATACGAATCGGCTGTCCGGAAAGGTCTAGGTCGCGCGTGCGCCTGCGCGATCCTCTCCCTCTCTCTCTCTCTCTCTCTCTCTCTCAGGCATGGCCTTCCGCGTGTCTCACCGAAAATCACGCTCTCGCGAATTCGTTAAGCAAATTCTGCGCGTCAGGGGAGCTCTACACGCGCGCCGAAGGACGCCTGGCCTATATACATTATATACGCACACGCGCGAAGCTTCGCCACGGCGACGAGGAAGAAACTTCGACGCAAGGACAGGCGATGATGCGTGCATATGTGTGTGTGTGTGTTTGTGTGTCTGTGTGCAGCTCGCTCGCAGCTCCTTTCTTCCTTCTTTTATACATCTTCCTCTATCGTGACGCCGGTGAAGAGGGGCGCACACCTCGATTAACGCTCCTTTCGCCGAATATCAGATTCCAACTTGGATTCGACCTGCAGTGCTTCGTTTGGTTTAAAGTTTTTTGTTTTTTTTTTTTGGGACAAAAGGTTGAATTTTTATGACGAGCGATGAAAAAGTGACTCGAGGAAGTTAATTAAATCTTTAACGTCGCTATACGCGTTTAATATATGTAGAAACAATTACGTTGATATGCCTCGTTGTATTTACATTATTCATCACACAGAGTGATAATAATGTCCTTGCGCTTAAATAATCATCGATGCCGAAAATTTAATGTAGTTTTCATAAATGATCGCGCCGGTGTTTGTATCGTCGGATTGCGCAACAAACTCATAAACTAAAATGTTCATTAGCGCGTAAACCACGGAGCTCATGAATAATTCCTCGTAATTTATTTATTAATTTAAATCTTAGCGCAGATCGTTCACCCTATAAGTCGAATCAATAACGTACACAGATTAATAATAATAGTCTTTCGTTGCAATTGTACAAGAATAGCACCGCGAGACTATGTAATAAACGTGTTTTCATCGCACAACCTTTAAAGATCTATTGTGAAACCGCAGCGAAAAAGCCTCGTTGTCGACGAACCCAATTTCCGGTATAATTCATTCGCCAAAATAAACGCGAATAATCGGCTGTCGAATACTCGTGGAAAGTCCGCGCGACTGTCATTGATTCTATATTTCACGCGAAAACTTTAATGATCGAACAACAGAACGATAACTCAATGGGTAAATTTGGTTGCGCGCGACGCCAGAGCTAATGAAAAATAAAATACACGCAGCGTATTTCAAGCTCTAACGCCTCGACTTTCTGTCACACTCGCGCAACAGTTTATACACACTGCGGCCCCTTATTCTCAAGACTACGACGTCGCAAACACATTTGATATACAACGTGTCGCTAAAAATGTACCCGCGATCGTAAAGAAATACCATAAACGTGTTTACTAATATAACATCAATCGTTGCCGCAACAATTTTCCACAATGCTTTTCCCCAAAAATTCCTAAATAGAGTAGACACCGTTCCACTAATAAGACAAAATAGTGCCGAATAAGCGGTGGCAAGTCGAAAGATGCAATACTTGGAGGCGCGCAACCCTTTGAAAGACGAAACTCTCAGACGCGCGCGCGTACGAAACATCATAAATTCGGCGGCACTCAAAGATACGTAGTCGCGGCGAGTAATAAATAACGAGGCGAGCTTCGTTGCAGCAGCGCCGCGGGTCAACGTTTCCATCCGAGGTGCTCGGTACTTCGCGCGAGCAATAAAATTCGTTTCAAGTGGATCGTCAATCGCCTCCCGGAATGTCATATTGCGTTGATGCCCGTGGCGGTTACGTAAAGTATCGCCCGACACCGCATCCTGCGCACTCGAAGTATATAGGCCTAGAAATGTCACTCGTATCTCGCGCGGCGTGCGTCAAAAACAACAAGTGCTTTGCGCGACAATGTCCTTCTGATCAAGATATTTTACAAAGCCGAGCTGAGCGAGGTGCATCTTGGCTAACAGAGAGTGAGAGAGAGACGTGGCCGAGTTACGCTGATTAGCTTTGTTTGTACATAAATCCATGACGCACGGATAAGCAGCTCTCAGTTGTGTTATAAGCTATAAGGATTCCAAAGGTGTGTGTTTCAATCAATGAAATGCACGTATCGCTATGATTTGACGAAAACATATATATATATATATGTTTCTATACGAGTCGATCTACGAACCGTAATAGTGTTTTAGACTCGCGAAAAAGCGGTATTATATATATTTCGTTTGATACAGGGTCGTGACTCAAGTATATATTACATATAATAAAAAGCTAGTCTGCTGACAAGTTCGCGGCAACGATATAAATGTCATTATAGTATGCTTTTTATATATATATCGGCTCGATAGAGCTCTGACTTCTTAATTCGCCGGCGGAAGTTTGATTGACGTTTGAGGAACAGAGTAAAGAGTAGGAAAGAAAAAAAAATCGACGGACGAATCTTTTTTACTACATTATTTACTCGTGGCAACGACGTGCGCTATATAGAAAAAAACCTGAAATTTGCAGATTATATCTATATACGCGCGGGCGTTGCTATACAGTTAAATAAACAAGCATAACAAACACAGACACCGGATAGCCGCCAAAAGTCAATATCAAAAGTTTTTCGTCAAATAACACACGGTTCTACGCATAATATCCAGTTTTCCAAACGCAGTTTTTTTTCGTTGACGTCATCCAGAAAGAGACGAGCATAGAGAAAAGCGCGCAACGACCTCAGCCGTTATACACTGCACGCATACGCGCACACACAGACTGGTGGCTGCAGGCCGGAGAGCCCAAGCTATTCTGGCGGATGAGCTTAGCCGCCGACATGACGTTCCAATCTACATCTGACGCTGAATATACTTTACTCGCTTTGTCTGCCCTGTACATATTACACACTCGCCATTCACGACTTCCCCCCCCCCCCCCCCCCCCCCCCCCC
>UELU01142262.1:5018-31899 GCA_900490025.1 Megastigmus dorsalis
TTGTTATGAAGTAGCCATCTAAAACTTAGTCTTTTTTCCTTATTTGAGCACTTGTATGTTTGATACCAAGTATTATAAATTCTGTAGGAATTTAAACTTTACAGACAATGTGCAAATTATCCTTATTTATATTTAATGTGATCTCAGTGATGAAAGATATTAAAAATCAAGATACTATGTTTTTTCAACTTAAAGCGCAATCATAATCCGATAAGTAGAGTTATTGTAAAGTTTTATTTTTTGAAATGATCATCAATCTATTATTAGATCATTTAGACGATAAAATAATAATCAGCTTGAAGTTGTATCTTGAATACCCAATCTTTCGATCACTGTACAAAGATCTAACATTTCACACTTCTCTGTTTAAAGTTAAGAGTCCGTTTCGATAATTATTTTCGAAACTATATATCAATCCAATCCGATGCTTTTTTCCCCCTATCCTAAATCGCATTCATCGAATCATCGCCGATTTTAAAACGCTCATCACACAATATCTGTACACAAACACGAAACATATGATTCACTCGCATCCTCAAGTGTTGCAAATACTTCGAGCTTTATCGATTAACCCATTGTGCCGATACTCCCTGTATGCCTCATTACTTAACATCTTGCGAAACGTTTATTTTTATCCACCTGTTTTTTTTCCTTGGAAGTCAAACTTGAATTAATTTTCTCGAAGCGATGCTTTAGATCGAGCAGTGATTTGAGCGACTTGTATTGCCGGGGATTTACACCGGCGGTATGCCATTTACGAGTATAGTTTCATTTTCGATCTTCGAATTATACGGGAATCGATAATATCTGTAGAAGCAAGAACTACTACATAATTCTGTTTACGGGAGAATTTTCGGTAAACTGGAACTGCTTATATCTCACTTTTGATCTGTAAAGTTTTTAACTGGGTCAGAGCGATAGCAAGTTATGATCTCAAAATCTTCCTGGCACAGTCGAATCTATCAATTTTCAATATCAATCCTAGATTAATAATTCATAAGCATAGATAAATATAATTTCTGATAAAATTGGGAAAATTTGTTATTTTATTAACTTGTTACACGTGCAAATCTATTATTATTAATAACGCAATGTATTATAAAGCTATAATTTAAACAACCTGATTAAAATCTGCATTATGAGTTTTTAATTATCGGGTTCATGTTTACGTACAAATTGAGAAAACATTGTTTAAGGTCAGAAATTATTTTCAAATAATAATCAAAGATTAACTTGATGCGCTCACTCCCAATAAAACATTTTATATCTCTTTAAAATATATTTATTACAATAAATTTTCCGATTGCAAGAGGAAAAAATGAGAGAGAAATGCTATCGCGTAGTTTGATCTCCTACAGTGTACACAACTATGATTGATACCAGAAAATGAACTCATAATTTTTAGTCAGTTATCCGTTTGAAGAGGATTAACGGAAAACCTGTGAGGTCAAACGGATATATTTGATTAACTACTTATTGCGCTTCATGTCCACGTGTAATTTAATTTGTTTTACTTTCTGTAAATACTGGACAAGAAATAAAATTCGAGCGTACGAAAGGATGAGGTTACGGCTGGTATGCCTTTTTTAAAAACCCTGAACGACGCGTTACCGATTCAAAAGTTACGAGATCCGTAACGAGGCGTTGCGACGGCGCGTAAACACAGCGCGTCGTTTTTCATAAACAATTTCGAACAATCGATAGATTATCGTTGCGCGAAGAATCACTTTTTCTAATAAGCTCGGAGGTTTTGCGGTCTGCCGACCAATCGTTATAATCAATAGACTGTAAAGAAAGTAATATAGGTGTAATTTCGAGGCTAAACATCATCTGTTTCCTGATAACCCTCATCGATTACATTTATTTGTACAATGTTTGCTCGTTATGCCTCACTACACTTTTTCCTCTATTATTAAACATTACATGCTCTTACTACTTATACTGCAATTTCTTTTAAATTTTACATATACTACGTTCAATGTTAATTAAGTTCATAATTTATATGAATAATTAATTTTCAACGTTAACTTTCACGAATTGGTTTAGTTCGAATATAAAAGTTGATTTAAACGAAAAGCATCAAAGTTTGGAAATAATCGATACAAGAAAAAAAAAATCTTGCCGCCTTATCTCGTCTTTCCAAATCTAACGTAACCAAACGAAAAACAAAACCTCGGTCTAAGGTACAACCCTCAAATGTAGCTATCGAGTCGAGCCGCTGACAAGGGCTAATACATATCGAACATATATAAGTTGATTATATCCTCCGGTGTCCCTTTGCGCAATCCAACATACGAGGCTGCACCGTCAAAGCGACCCTGATGCAAACTACGGGCCGACCTTATAGCTTGTGTATACGTGTGTGTGTGCGCTTGTGTGTGTGTGTGGATGGACGGATGGATGCGCTTCCGCGGTTGAGGCCTATGGCTTGTCTGACTGAGGGTTTTGCAGGGGCCACGGAGTAGGCGGTCACCGCAAACTACTGGACGGTGCGGGTGGGAAGCTAGCAACCGTCGCCACGAGTCCCGACTCCGAGGAGTCCTCGCTCGCCGTGCCCGAGATGCACACAGTCGCCCAGCACAGAAACAGCATTACCCCACCGTCAGTCTTTCTCTCAATTTTTTTTTTTCTTTTTTTACTTTTTTCATTGTTTTGTGCTAATTTATTGTTTTGTGTATAGCCGATGACGCACGACTCTGGCTCTTGTTTTTTTTTTTTTTCATGCATTCGTAGTGTTGTTTTTTGGGTGTTCGAGAGGGATGCCGATGTTTTTTGATTTTGTGTGTTGCGAAAGTGATGTCTGGAGCGAGTTGTGTATACCGAGATGAGGTGGTGCCGTTGTATCGTTCGCGTTCGATTTGTAGTGGTTACGGTTTGCGGAACGGAAATACTTACCGAGAGATTAGACTGGATAGTTGTTTCGGGAGAGTTTCATTTACGGGAATGGGTAAGATCTGTATCTTGAGCTGAATCACGTAAAAGTCTGGATATAGACATTAAGGAGGTTTGGCTTATTTATAAATGTGAGAAAATATGTGGATATCCGGGAGTAGTTTGTAAAATTATGAAATTTGGAGCGATTGATAAGGTTTGATAATTTATTGATGTTCGCGTGTTTCTTTTTGCGTAAGTTTGTCGATTCTGTGTTTGGGTGAAAAATGCACGTAGCTCTTGTTTCGGACCAAGGGATTGACGATCGTTCCAAAACTTTGGTTTTTTAATAACTGTGGAGTGTGAATAGGCATTATTTATTAAAAAGAAACTTCAATATATCGACGTATAATGCCGATAAAAATAATTCTGCATGTTTTTGTTGGAATGCTTGGCTCTAAATCAGAAATTTTATCCAATTTCAAGAGCCGTCACGTCTCTTTCATTTATTATTAAGTATTAATAATAAGCGATAAACTTTAAATTAGGATTATGGTAAATTCTATTAGAAATTTAAGTCAATTGATAATAATGTGTATAAGTAATAGTTTATTTATAAATAATGTCACAGTAATTTTGTACTTTAACAAGAAGATTTCATTTTTACGAGAAAATGGAAGCTTATAATTAGAACGCGCTTAGTAAATCTGTCTGATACAGTAACGACACAATTCAAGACAATTTTGTCAATTTAGCTTACAAAATGAAAAAGTATACCTACGGAACGTAGAAGATGACTGTAAAGTCAATTTTCCGAACCAAATTGTATCACTAATCGCATGTAGGTAAAAATTGGTCATCATCTCTGTTGTTATCTTAACAAAGTGGAATGTTTAACGAATGCGGTAATCTAGTTTATTGGAGGAGGGAAATTAAAATGTGAAACAAAGCATGTAATTTTCGCCTAAGATAATGCGTTTCTCGTGGAGATTCATTTTTCAATTTTCAACCAAGTGCATCCAGTTATCTCTATTTTCACAAAGTAGAAATGAATGTCCACCTGGAAACTGTCTATTTCGAATTATTTTTCACGGTACAGTACAATATCTTTACGCTTGCTTTTTGTACCATTGTAGCAAAGTCCATTTTTCGAATCGCTCAAAATACCAATAATTTCAATGTAATTTTAGTAATTTTCAACACGGCAAATTCAATCCGTAAAGTGGACTTTGCTGTACGCCAAGTAAGAGCCTCGAAGTGAGGCTTATGCATGAGTTTACCGCTTGTATTATTGTTTTCCCGCTTGATCGCTAGTCGCATGCCATTTTCACTTTTCTTTTCGCTGCTATAATAATAATCACACCTTTTCGTTTCGTGGGCCCACTCGGTCACCTTTTCATTACAACTATGTGTTTCATTTCTTATACATTTATATATATGCATGCCCGTCGCTCTCTTTCGTTTACGCATACATAATCTCAAAATCGATGCCTTCTCGTTTGCTCTCTCTATATATATAATATACCAATTATCGTTTACATTTTTTTTACGCTCGGAAGGAAGAAAGAGAGAGAGAGAGAGAGAGCATACGACAACCCTTACGTCGACAAAAAAGAAAGAGTCATTGTTACGACATCGTTACGCTGCTGGCAGCATCGTACGATTGTCTCCCTACTGTCCAATTAAGATCGATTGTCGCGTGCTCTCTCTCTCTCTCTCTTCCTCGTCGTCGCGCATATCATATCAATTAAACCTCGGGCCAGTTGCACCGAGAAGCTGGAATATCTCGTGTATCGCGCGCTTCCATATACGTAAAATCATCGAGCGTCGGTGTACATAATAGGGAGAGTCTGTGTGCGAGTGTGTGTGTGTGTGTACGGAGGCGAGGAAGGTATCGTTGCAACAGGATTTGTCTAACCGAGATCTCTCGACGGGGTGTGTTTCTCTCGAATACAGGAATCCGTCGGGTGGCTCGGGCTTGAGCGAGACCGGCTCGCTGGATCGAGCTAAGGCGGCCCTAGAGCGTAGGAAGAAGGCCGAGGACGGAGCTGGTAACCCGGCGCTCTGCAGGGTGGAGGTCACCAGGCCGAATCCCGACTCCCTCATAGACGAGCTCATCAAGGCGACCAATCTCAGCGAGTCCGTCCTCGACAACTCGGAGTGTGAGTATCATTTATATAACGCTTTTTCTCTCCCCTTTGGTGCAGCTTTGACGATTCGATTTGAAAGTAGGATAGAATGTGATGAAAGTTGAAACTTTTAAAAGAGAATAAGTCGAGTTAATTCGATGCCGCTCGTGACTCGCTGTACTTCGGTTTCGCGAAAAACTTATGTATTGTCGTTTATTCTTTGTAGTATTTAGAGTGACATGCAGTTGGTTGCATACAAGACATATCGGGTGTCTTCTCGGCCGTTTTATTAGAATGACGATGTACTTACTCGAGAAAGCAACAGAATCGATTTCCATTGAAATTTTTACGGCTTGCGGTAGTTTCTTGCTTTATCTCTGTCGAAATGCAATGACATATGTATCGAAATATTCCCTACAAAAAGCACGTATATATGAAATTAAATAATTCAACGGTGTAACTTATATAAAGTCGTTAAGATATTTAGTCCTTTGTTTCTATTACTTAATACTTAAAAGATATTTTGCACTACTGTATTCGAAAAAGATATTAAGTGTAACACACAGTTTTTCAAAAACTTTTATATTTTTTATTTATTTCAAATACTTTTATTTCTTGACATTTAATTGTTGCTAATAATTTCTGTACTTATTTGCTTTATATTTTGTTCCGTGACGCATTACGAGTTCAATTTTAGCAGAAAAAATAAGAATTTGAAAGAGTGAAAGAAGACAAATATTTCTTTGAGAAACTTTTTTGTAATATCTAAATAAATATAAATTTAGTAAAAGAACAATGATTTTGCGACTGCTCATAGGTAATGATTTTCTTCGGCTTTGTAAAAAAAGTTTTATTTCTTATTTTACGTCCGCGTTTTATTGTGATTTCTCCCTCGTACGTTAAGGACGCGAAAATCCCGAGAGAAAATGAAGTTAAAAAAGTGCTTATTTTCAAATCGTCTCGCGGAGGTTTCTGAAATACCCAAAGGAATTCAAAGTTTAGCCACGTTCGCTAAAACTATATTGAGATCGAAGAACGTCACGGGACTGCTAAAGTTTGACGTCACACCTCAACATACGGTGATACACGTTTCGCGCGAGAAATTTCGAATCTTAGTAGAGCATATAATATATATTTGTGTTAAATGAACTCGAATAGTACACCACTAAATTAATTCAAACAGTTAATTTAAATAATTCAAATTTGGGAAAAGAATCACATTGAAAATAAAATTATAAAATTTTCAGTATTTTATAGTAAATAGTTGTTTCTGCAAGTATTTACATTTACTTCCAAGCGAGGATAGATGTCGCATGAAACTGCATTATAGTAAGAAAACTTATTTAATAAATCATGTGAGCAACTGCAACTTGAATAAAACTAGTGAAGTTGGAAGAAAGATTTCCGAAACGTCGTAAAAAACTTTCCGACGGCTCCACGAGATTCTTCTAGAGTTTTATCGTAAAATATAAAGTATTTTTATCGACGCTTGACTTTATTAACATAATACGAGATTACAAAGCTTTTATCGGAAATATACGAAATGCTGGAAATCGTAAGATCATTGGATTTTCAAAACAAAGAGTAAGACCACGTCGATGGTCCAAAATATAAATTATTTCAAGTGCGTGGAAATAGTATAAATCTAATTCATTCTTATCGACTGTATTTACAACGTCAGGGATGTACGAACGTAACTTTCTTAATGTAGCACAAAAACAACACGATTGCACTGCACCATTGCACCATCCAGTCTCCATACACAATAACAATTCTGATGAAAATTTCGTTGTCCTGGTTGCAGCGACGGGTCTGCAGCTGTTCGTGGCCAAGGACGGGACGACGGCCCTGGGCCTCCACGAGGTCAAGTCCCAGATGCCCGCGGGGGTGTTCAAGCAGGTGGTGATGGAGGAGAGCAACAGGTAACACGAAGCCGCCCCAGTCGGGGCCCGCGGCACACGCGGCGGCCACTACTACCAGCCCCAGACGAGCTTCGGCGGCCACTTCTACCAGCGCCATACGAGCAGCGGCGGCACCGGCTTCAGCCTCGCCCTCGTACCGGAGCTCGCCTACGAGCTGACCTCCGACGGCCAGGTCTCCGCACAGGACGACGAGGACGTGGTCGTGCTGCGCGACCACAACGGCGTCGCCTTTCGCTCCCTCTCCAGGTTATGATCGCGCTCTCGGCTCTGCCTCCTGCTGCAGCTGATGCGACCACTCGACAGAGAGAGAGAGAGAGAGAGAGAGAGTCTGCGCGCCGCCCCGCATTTAATTTCCACTCGTTCGCTCGCTCGCCGCGACCTTATCACCGCTTCGGGGCTTCGGAGCGCTTATTCTAAGTGCGACGACGGGACTCGCGACTGGCCTTTTTTTCAGTGTCGAGAGAGAGAGAGAGAGAGAGAGAGAGAGAGTATTTATCGAGAGAAAATATTTTCCAATGTGTCGGGAGTATGGTTTTTTTTAGAGAAAATTTTTTAAGCGTATATCGATCGACGTCGGTGTCACTCCTGCTCTACTGCTTTGTATCCAACAACTGGATACTGTAATAATTGGAAGTTGCGTGAGACAGTTTTTGGTTTGAAGGCCAGTTTAGTCGATGTTGAATCAAAGGCGAGAAGAGATCGACCATGGATAACTTAGGAGTGGAGTAAAGGCTCGTAAATACGAAATCAATTAATTCTTAAGCTGCCCACCCAGAGGTTAAAGAGTGAAATTGTAGACTGTTTCGAGCCTGGAGGCGTAAGATACAAAAGTAAACAGAAAAAAAAAAATTTAATAATGTATAATCTCAAAGTGTAAGCAGGAAAGTGCTTAAGAAAAAAAAAAAGAAATGAAAACAATAACTCAAAGCGAGAAACCGACACGTACATACTTCTAATTGTATAAATATATATATACATACATATATATATATGTATATATATACCTATTTTCTTCCGTGAGAATAAAAAAAAAATGAAGCACAAGATTTTTTCGTCGCTGTGCTTCGGTGAAATGGAGCATTAGTCAATAATATTGAAGTCGAGGGAAGGGATAGCTGTGTAAATAAGCAAACCTATGTATATTACTAAAAAAAGAAATAAAAAAAGGAAACGATGAAAAAAGCAGAAGCCGCTCTCAGGTGCGACGAAAACTTATAAATGTTAACTAATGTCGATGCTGCGAGTGCACCAACTTTTTTCCCCTCATCCGCTCATTCGAGAAACAATGATTAATTTCTTTCTCATCGCCTTATCATCTTGTTTTCATTTTCTTTGTCCAGTTTAATAGACTTTTTTCGAGTAATTAATTCTTTTTTCTTTTCAAGTCGTACACAGTATTAACTATGCTAATTTTCATTCCTTAAGAAGCAATTTCTATTCGTTGCTTTCTAAAAGTTTTTTTAGTTTCTTTTTTCTCTTGCAAAATTTATTCATTTTTGCATTAACGATTGCTCCAAAGATATTTTTTGAACCCAGTGATAATGTTATTGGTCTTTCAACATTTAGATAAGCTGGAAAGAAGTGAGCCATACCAATCTACATACATATTCTGTTCTCAATGCTTTTGGAATATTGAAATAAATAATTTTTTCGCCCGCGATGCATACAATTTTTTTAAAAGTTTTTATAGAAAAGAACTGACTTCAAGCGCAAGTTTACTTCAAAAATTGATTTTTCTTATTTAGCGAAATAGTTTTTTTATGTATGTAAAAATTTCTACATTTACTCAAATTTTTTAAATACTTTTAAGAATTGTTTTAATGCAATTTAATGCAGTACTCATGCCAAACTAATTTCCGGAATAATTCCCTTATAGTTTACTGTAATTTTGTTTTTGTTCTTTTTTCAGTATCTTCCTTTATTTTCAAAAAGACTTGTGAAAGTGATAAGATAAATACAAGGTTGTAACAACAACATTAATGTATTTTTAATCCTTAAAAAATAGGAATTGTAGATGATGCTTGAGACTGCATTAATCTGAGATCAATTATTTGCTTTTCAATAAGTCTCAAATAATCGGTTGGTGCAACCCGTAAATACAATAGCGATTTGTAAATATAGCGTAGTAACTGTTATGTAGTTAAATGGCTGATGTTATATACATTTTCTCTATAAATGAAGAATAAAACTTGTATTGCTGTGTCGGTATGATGCGTATTTTGCGAGAGGCAAATTGTGAATAAATGTAGCGAGGGATAAGCGTTTTATTTGTGAATCAAGAAACGAAAGTGTATTATAAAATACGGTTGAATTGTAAGTTACGATTTGCATTTGATTTCGAAACTGGCATTCTTGAAATTGATGTTTCGGTCGGCGTATATATATTACAACTGTGTTAAAAATAAATTAGAGAAAATATTTTAGAATGTAACAAGAATATCTGACTGACATTTTCGATATCAAATTGAAATTGTAATTTAATCGATGCTGCTCATTGTACTGATTGTCGCGTCAATTTAGCGACTATACTTCCAAACTTGGTCGAGTATTCGAAAAAGAAAAAGAAAAATCATTTAAAACTCATTAATTGATCATTGGATCAAATCAATAAAATGTGCGAGGTATTAAGTCGTAAGAACCTGCCTTCCATAAGAATCATTTTTAACAATTCATTTGGCTTTTTATATTTTAGCAAGGAATTGACACTGCGTCTGATACTTTGATACGATTAATGAACATTGAATTGCAATTTTAGTATGTTCGTCCTGAAAATTTTTATTCAAAAAGATTAGACAAGTGTTTATGAGATGAAAAAATTGGGGATAAAACGTTAACATTGAAAAATTGAATTTTTTTTTATTAATTTGTCGACGAATTCATAAGAAAGTAACGGAGTTTACAGAAAGTATAAATACGCCAAGTCGAATGTAGTCTTGACTCAAAAAACTCTCAGGTCGAACGTCATCGAAATGCTAACGTACTGCCAATTGACTGACGCGGTAGTACACAGTATTCTTTTCCTTTGTATCCTGTCTTGCAAATTTTTTAAATGTGCTTGATAAGATAATGCATATTAATTAAATGCGTAAAAAGAGAACAGTTGTAAGGCATTGCAATTCATTTACTCCTATTAAATTTATTCTATCAAAAAGTATTTCTTTACCATTAACAATTTAATTTCCAAGAAAACAATATTTCAAATTCATTGCGAATCGAAGAATTTCTTATTCTTATTTCAATTGATGCAAAGCAAATAATTCTTATTGCGTCCTAGTCTGGGTTTGAATATAAAATGTAGGGGAATTGATCAAGGACGTATTTAGCATTATTTTAAATTGCATGAGTACATCATGAAGTCATAGAATTTATCATCAGCGCTATACAAAGTGTCAAAAAATAAGCCATTAATAGTTTAAAAAAATAAAAGGAAACGTGAACGAAATACAAATCTAAAAAATTAGTCGTATACTCGAGTTTGTAAGTTTACGTGCAAATCAGCTCGAATTGTACAGTTGTTTTTTTTTCTAGTATGTCGCATAGCATCTTGCGTAACTATATATTTTATTTGTAGATATGGCGAAGAAATTTTTTATTTATTTAATTGGGATAAGAGATTTAATGACTCTGTCCCACCTTCCCGCTATATCCTCGAATGAGCATGGAACGATTTCTCTTTTTGTACATTAAGAAAGAAAAAAAAACAATCCGTATGCTTGACGGCGTTATAATTTTATTATTTCTCTCACTGTTTCAAAGAAAATTTCTAGCGGGCCGTGCATAAGTAAATGAAAAATATAAAATCCCCTTTGATGAACAAAACCCCCTCCTCCTCCTAAGAGAAAAGTCTGATAGAAATTTATGAAAAATGTAAAAATTTGACGAAATCTCGAAATTTTCCTTTAATCTTCAAATGTGGATTTGTATATTTTTATATTTTTTTTATTAGTTTACATCAGGCTTTTTTGTATGTAAAAGGGAATTAAATTCATCACAAGAGAAAGTTTCAGATATTAATGTTGTGATATTTTACAATGTAATAATACCCATTATTACCTGTATTACCGATTGTATTATAACGATTATTTTTATTTAGAGAAGCGACCCAGGGCGCAAAAGCGAATGCGCTTACAAGTCGCTAAACATCTTCGGTTGATTTCTATATTATTTACCGTTGTTGACCGTTCGTCTTTATCTAACTCTGTGAAAAAAGATGCGAACTTCCATGTGCTAATAATAACATCTTGAAAATTGAAAAAATATGTATTCATTTTTCCTTTCTATCCTTTCTTCGAATAATTTCCTCTGTTTATTTTTTATTCTATATTGAAGTATGCATAATTAATATTATTCAAGTATTTAAAATGCGGATAAGATATAACATGGTTTTCACTTGTAGAAAAAATTAATTATAGAAAATTTTTTAAATTTATATAAAAAGTATTTTTTATAGTGTAGCAAAAAAGAAAGATAAAACCGATTACTCTCTGAAGGTCATAAAGGAGTTAGCCTTGCATCATTGATTCAAAGGGCTTTAATTATACCTTGTGAGTTTATTGTATAATAACTCTTTAATGGCAATAAATAGAACGCAATACTGCTACGTGTATACATAATGTACTGGGATCATAATTTAATGCATTGATTAATTTTTTTATCTTAGAAACAGTACCGTACAAGTTTTGTACATATAAATTGTTTTTTAGCTAATTTTTAGATCAATGTGATGAGATCTGCTTAAAGTGACTAGGTAAAGTTATCGTTCATAAAATCATTTTAAATTTTGAACAAAAATATAGATTAAACATGAGTTCAATAAAGGGTATCATTTTGTCCTTCGGGTAAAATCACTAGCGCTCGATTGCTTTCACCTAAATCTGCATTCATACATGTTTAAAGCTCTATTCTTGTAAACGTGATATCGTATAGCAACCAAAATAAATCTGTACATGAATTAACAAATTGGATTAATAATTAAGAAAATGATTACATTTGTGTTTTGGACCACTTTTAGAACTTTTATTAAAATGATAAAACAGCTTATCTCAGTTAAATTTTACATACTAAATTAACAAAAAAAGACAGATCTGATGGTATCAATAAGAAAATGTTGATTTTGCAAAAGAGCATCTGAAAAGCGGGAAGCGGAAACTTTTACTTTCTCCGTTACGGAAGGGAGGCCGATGTGGGTAAAAGATCTTGGCTCTCGTAACGTCCGGCCAATACTCATGGTAAAGTATTACATTAATATAGTTTTATATATGACATCCGTATTTTTAACCCTGCCTGGATACTGGAATTCCTACCGCAATGGCGCTTATAATATGTGGTACCAATCGAGGAAATGATAGTTTTTTCTACGCGTATCGATCGTTGTTTTGAAAAGTTGCGGTAAATTCAGAGAAAGTTCACTCTTCTAGATCAAAGCACGTTATTTTGCTTTATAGAAAAACTAGTTCGATTACTTATTTTTTAAAATTGTATATTTAAGTTTTTATAATTACGCTGAAATTTATATATTTAATTGTATAATTTTTTGAAATACAAGTTAACACGAATTCTATAAACAATAATATTTAAACACGAAAATACTAAGTGGCTTTGAAATTTTTGAGTCTACGATTTAACAAGTAAACGTTATATAAAGTAAAAGACTTTATCATATATCTTAAGCATTAGATTCATCATTCGCCCACCCGATATATCACACTGGATTTGTCCAAACACTGCATTTACAACCAAACGAATCCTATAACATTTCATAAAAACTGATTTACACATTCAACTTTGTAAGAAAAAGCAGCAGAATATAAAACCACTTATGCAAATACGTAAGTATTACAGGTATAGAAAAAAAAGCTTTTTTATTTTCTCAAACCCCGTGATGAAACGCTTTTCACTCGTATATACACCATCCGAGCATTCCTTATATACGTATATAAGGCTTTTTCCTTATATAGATCTGCACTCGGCAACAGTCGTCCCATTTCGCGTGGTTCGGCTGCGCGACTGACCCGCCTATAGTCGCGCGGACACTGGACTATAGAGCGAGAGAATATATAACGTAAGTCCGCGCGTAACGTCTCCTCTTCCAAGATATATCCGTCCTACTTCCGTTACGCAATACGCGCGCGTTTTCTCTCCCGCCTATCACTTTTACCCCGTGCGTCGCAGCCGTCAGCCGTCCACTTATACATCTTCTCGCGTATTTTGCGCGCGCGCGTTCGACGAACTTCCCTGTTTACATTTAGCGCGCGGCGTATAGGTGTATACACGTGCTGTACCGTTTTTCATGAAGCTTTTGCACCGCGACGATGCACCCGATTGATGATGTTCGCTGTAGTTTGAATTGGTATAAAACGGCGGTATAGCTAATCAAAACAGCTGTAATCTCGAATTTCTCTTGCTTACAAATCGTATTTTCATTGTTGCGGGATCTATTGATCATATATGATAATGAATTCATGTCTCGCAGAATATAGAAATGGGTTAGCGTTACGTATAGCAAAAATTATTTTTACACGAATTTACTTTATGGATGTGACGTAAAGATTTCAACACGGCCAGATTATGTACTTCCTCCTCGCTGACACGTAAATTATTCAAGTGTGAGAAACAGCTCACATTATTATTAGACTGTCAGATTTATAGGTACTCGGTATATTTTCATCATGCAAATCGGAATTCATGTCTATTATTATCTTCTAATTGGCATCGCTTTGTACAATCACCTGGAAATCGATCGTGGCGAAAAGAATTCATTTCGCTAACCATCTAATCGATATTCATTTCTGCAGAAATTGAAATCGTAGAATGACAATCCGATGCTGTCAAGTGCTTTATTGCATCAACTATGTGCACATATAGTAATAAATATGTTGAACGTTCAAAAATGGTAAGAAAAAAATTCTATCAATAATTTATTAAGTATATACGAACAGACTATTGCGCTCTATATATAAATGAAACAATTAATGATATTATTAAATCACGACCGCGACAAATCCACTCCATTCATCCGGCGAATCTGCTCCGAGGCCTCCCAATACAGTATTTACTCTTCAACCAATCGAACCCCACCGAATCCTTGATAATACCATATCGTATCGCGATCCATCCCGAGCCAGTATATTATAAACAGAATCACGTGAAATCGGGGTTGTTGTCGAGCGCTCCCATACCTCGAGCTATACAGTTGCACACGCTCTCTCTCTCTCTCTCAGAGAGAGAGAGAGAGAGAGAGAGGCGAGGCTGAGACACGCGCGTATCAGTACACAGCGCGGGCTCCTTCAGTTTTCTCGCGATCGCCGGCCTCGTAGCAGCCCGTGCAACTGCCGTTCCCTCATCGGGGCTCGCTCGCGATGCGCCCTAGACTCGTCGATCAACTTTAGCCCTCGTCTCTGCGTCTATTCCGGATCGACAGCGAGAGGACCTACAGCAGTGTATTACACACACCCGCACGAGCGGATAACGGGTGGATTTCGAACGAATTGTTGAAGTGCAGGTGCAGAGTCGAGGGAATGGGGCTGGAATCGGTGGTGTTTTTGGTGCTTTGCGGGGCTATCGTTAGGGGCGAGACGGTGATTCAGGAGGTTCTCGAGCGAACGTTGCCGGCTTATGGATTAGCGAGCGCCGGTTCGAGGACGATCGAGGAGAAGAACGAGTGTCGGGGCGAGCTCGAGGTCTTCAGGAGAGCCGTTGACAATGGCACTCTCTGGGCTATCAAAAGTTCGTATAAGTATACATGCATATATATATATATATGTATATATGTGTATCGACGAAAAGTCGAGTAAAATATTGCCGTGTTGATGCGCGCGTAGGCTGTGATGATTGGCGCGGTTTGTATGTACGGGTCAGCGGGTAAATATTGACAGGATTGATGATACGCGGATGGCTGGGCTTTCGAGGATCCGCGCTTTACGTGCTCGCATTATTTTTTTTTTTCACTATTTATGTATAAGCTATTTCTTTTGTATCTGTATCTAATTATTATTTTTAAATAAAAATGTCTTTCGGAATAAGTAATGATAAATAGCAAAATTTGTAAATGTACTCGTGTGGAATTGTATAAATGTTGTAAAATTAAATTCCACCATTAAAACATTCAAGTGCGCCAATCGAACAGCGTAATTTTACAATATTCACTAATCCGATCTTTTATTATTATCGAAACGAACTTTCTTAACTTTTAATTCGATAAACCTCCAACGGAATTCATACACTTTCAAATTAATCCAGCAAACGCGGAAGACGTATATGTACCACAGCGGTCCCGAAAGATATTTGAATAACACGCGATGTCGCACACATTTCATACAGTCTCTACCAATCAATTTCCTTAATTTTTTTACTCGATCCTATCTCGTCTAAGCGTGCGTTTATACAGTGAAAAACGACTTGATATATGCATCTCCGGATTAATTAAATTTACAGCCAACGAATAAATAGCAGAAAAAAAAATATAAACGGCGCAAAGGAAAGTGCGAGTACGGGTCAACTGTATCTCTTACATCTATACATTTCTCCGGGATCGCAAACGTAATCGCTCGCCTATATACCGCATGAAGTAGCTGCACAACCACCGATGCCAATAATACTGCACGGAGGCTTTGCTGTACAAGCCTGCACCGATAGATATTTACGTATATAGTTGTGGTATACTACTGCGACTAATATAATTATGCAACGGGCATCGCTTCTATACATAAGTTGATTATGTCGCCCTTTCTCTCTTTCTCTCTCTCACGCAATAAACGTAAGTGAACGATATACGATATCAATTATAATTGAAAAGAAAATAATGGTTACGTGAAAAACGATTGTTTCCATCTTCCTCAATTAATTTTTCATAAAAATAATCACTTGCAAATCGTGTTTAGCAAATGTTTATGAAATAATTTATCGAAAGAATCGGTCGATGCTAGAATCCTCCGCACACTCGATAAACCGCCAGTAAAATGATTTGTAGGTATAATGTATATAGAAGTCGAATTAAACCGCAGTAACAAACAGTTGGCCGGCACCTCCTGTAAGCAAGAGGCGCGCGCACACGACGTTATTGGTTCAACTTTCGCGCGGAGCGAGTCGTTGTCGTGGCCCGCGCGTATAGTTACACAAGAAACTAGTTCTCTCGCCTATGCGATTCATTCGGGAGACGTTATATGTCCTCTTTCATCGTTATACCCGGCGCAGAACACGGGATGCTTTTTATGCTTACTTATGTATCCCACCGTTCTATTCAATTTGCACGTGTGTTTCACCGTGCACATATTTCCAGCTGTTTCTTCGTATATAATTTATAGTTGATGCGACCACTTCGACGTTTTCGAGAAGCGAAACGACTTTCACGAGGATGTACATATATAGTTTCGAAAGATGATTTTCGTTTCGAGTAGAACGAGAGATGTTGAATTTTGGAAATTTGTGAAAGCTTATATTATGCCTTCATTTTGATTGTCATCCGTATTATGTCGTTATACTTTTGCACTGTGGGATCTAAACGTTATTATGACATTTAAATTAGAAAATAAATATCCACAAATTATTTAATCGATCCAAAATGGATAATATTATATTAATATTCGATTCAGTCGTGGTATATTTGTATACTGCATCTTACATAATGTGCAAATCTAAAATTAGTCTTTTCAGAAAAATGAAATCTGTCCAGAAATCATTAATTGCATTGGATTGAAATTTTGTAATATTCTACGCAAATCGATTTACGAAAGGCTGCGGGTTCAAAGACTCTTCTTCGTTCGGTCTTTTTTTTTCAAAAGTGACCCAACAACGCACCGATGAGAAATTATACAACGCGTTCGAGTAATATGTATGCAGGATTTCGTAAAAGAATGATTTTTACTCGCAGATGATTTATGAAAGTATTAGGCTGCTGCCAAAGGTTCACAGAAAATTGTTCCTATATCGCCAGGACTCAACGAGTTTCAACAAATATTTGTGTTAATTATCGCTTGTAAAACTAAACGATTATTTCTTTTCGTGTGTACCTGAGAATTCCCAGTTATTATTATAGTCATTTTCACGAGAGCTAATAGAATTATGCATATTTGTACAGTATCGTGTATTTTCACTTTTCATTATTATTCTTAGAAGTCCTTTAGCCTACTTATTAGCATTTTGGAAATTGCAGCGTAACGATTGAGAATTCAATCTATTCAAATCGATATTTCACAATAATAATTACTTAAACTACTAAATATCCGTTCAGCGATGAGGTTGAAGCTCGATCTGAATTAAATTCGCATCATTTGTTATGCACATCAAATGCTTAATTTGAAGTCTTTTAGTTAACGAAAAATAAATAGTATTTGAACAAATATAAATATTTGAAACAGTCAAAATATTTTAAATCAGAACTGATGTAACAAAGTAAGAAAATTTAAATCATCGTAAAGAACTCTCGTCTTACCAAACTCGGTCACATATATCTACTTAGACGCATTGAGCATTCGGCCGCGTTTCTACCTCCCCGATGATTGATCGTCGCGCAAACTACGGCAAACCCTGGACAAAAATGCCCACGAAATAATGGTAATGAATTTTCAGTGCTCGACTCGAGCGGCGAGCCAAAGCCGGGCTTCCTCTACGGCAACAACTACTGGCTGGGTAGCCGTAGCGAGTGTCTGGACGCCTCTAATCGAGCCCCCTTCGCACTCCAGGAGGACGTCATGAGGAACGACTCGCTCTACCGCGACAGAGGCCAGGAATTCCCGCCCTACGACCTCAACTACTTCGTCGCCTACTTCAGGCACAACAGCAGCCTACAGTATCACGTCAGACTGCCCAATGAGGTCCTCGACCATTTTATCCCACTTTTCTCTTATTATTATTAATTTTACAGCCTCTTTGTATCCTAAACAAATATTTATACCGGAATGATCAATTTTACTGAGTTATCGCTTGCAGCTAATCGATCGTATAATTGGACTTGTCTAATGCAAATAAATAAAGATGAAGAAAAAAGGAGATCGTGTCGCGCGGTAATGAAATGAATTTTCGAGAAATATACACGTAATCGAGTTACTTCACTTGTTCGACGCATTCATCAATATATACGCGGGCGAATGCACCGCCGCTCGTGTTACGTCTTATATATTAAATTAAAATTTTAAATGAAACGACGCTCGGCGAGTTTACAGCTCTCTGCTGCCTCTTTAAATCTACCTCTAATCGGAGTGAAAGTTACTGGGTGACGCTCAATTTGACCACTCTTACGTATATTTTCGCCAGAAAATGCACGCAGTGGTCACAACTGATCTTTTTTTCTTTTTTTTCTTTCTTTAACGCAAAAATAGCCCCTTTTATACCACTCGATGCGATCCTAGGCAATTTTCTAATTGATTTGCTCTGTTGAATATCTGAAATCTCAGTTGATGAATGCGCGAATGCAAATTGCAGGACCTCGTAAGCTTGGGACTTTGTTTGCCGGCTTCGTGCACAACGGATGAATTGGGAGTCATTCTGAGCTCGATGTTCCGGGACAAGAGCTTAATCGTTGGCGAGCTCTACTCCGCCGACTTTAGACTTGTCCAAGTCAGAGATTTGCAGGACGATCACAAGTGGCTGTTCAGCCCTAGGCTCATTTTCATCAAGTACGTGCAGTTTTCGATTACCGTATATATATATATATATATGTATTCGATCGTTAGTTGTATATGTAACGTGTAATATATTTCAATAGAGTTCTGCTGGCGTTGATATTGGCACTGATGGTGATCGGCACAGCCTACGACGTTATAATCCACCGCAAGGACTTTGAGGTGGTGCAGAAGAAAGCGGAGCTATGCGAGAACAATAACGGTAAGGAAAATGAGAATTTCACATGCTTTAATTTAAATGCTGAACAATCGATACACTCGTTATATACCTACCCATCGCAGAAAGAATCAAGCTGAGCGACAACAATGTCGAGGCGGCTGTTGTGAAGAGGAGGCCGAAACCAGGAGCGATGGGAAAGATGCTGATGTGCTTCTCGATCTACACCAATACCAAGCTGATATTCAGGACTAAATTGAGCGGCGACTCCGTGGCGCCGATACACGGATTGAGGTTCCTCGGGATGGTCTGGATCATCATGATTCACACGATATTTTATATGAGTGACTACGCCGGTACGTACCATACGAGCATTATTAATTTGCATTCGGTAGCGTCGTATTGTCTAATGTTTCGTTGCAGACAACAAGCCCTGGTCCTGGAGAATGGCGGAAGGTTTTGCCGTACAAGTCATAAGCAATTCGACGCTGTCCGTCGACACCTTTTTCTTTCTGAGTGGCTTCTTAGTCGCTTACATGTATTACACTACTCACAGAGAGGACAGGAAGACGGAGACCTGTTGCGGATTAAAAGCTTTGGAATTTCTCGTTACGGTATTACGGCGTTTTATACGGTAGGAAATGATACTTTTTACAGAACGCCCTCCAAGTTCACTGCTAAAGCACTACAGAAAAAAAAGGATGATTTCAACGAATGAGATAACTTTTTAGTTTGACACCTGCGTACATGATGATGGTGGGGATCGTGCAGTTGAACTCCTCGTGGTACGGCAAGACTTCGCAATTCCACATGACCGAGCGACCGCAGGACACTTGCGAAAAGTACTGGTGGAGAAATATACTTTACATAAACAATCTCTTTGGCAGAGACACAATGGTGAATACACACATATTATTATGTCTTAAACGAATGCAATTTTATATAATCGACAGTTTCAATATTTCTTGGATTATTATATCGATCTCATAAATATATAGCTGTTTAATTTTGTTTACTGTTAAAAAGTGCATGTCTTGGAGCTGGTATCTGTCGAACGACATGCAGTTTTTCACGATCGGCATGTTTCTCCTTATTCTTTCGTCCGTGTAAGTTTTTTTTTTCTCTATTTCATCTGTTTTCACTTGAATTCCGACTTTGTCAATTGATCGGCGCATGTACTTCAAAGCTTGATGTTTCTTTTAGATTCTTTTATACAGCAGTGGCGATACTTTTGTTTTTGTTGATCGGCTCGATTTTTATCACTGGCTACATATCTTACGTTAATAATTATATACCTACGTAAGTAGTTTTTACCAAGTTCATATATACTAAGATATTGTTATAAATAAATAATAAGGCTCTGAAGACGCTCGATCCATAAATTTCTATGTTTTCGCCATAAATCGTATTATTAGTTTCAAAAAAAGTCTAAATTATTAATAAATTTAGAAATTACTTTATAATTAAGTTAAAAAATGAATTAATGAAAAAGTTGTGAAATACTTTTGTTCGGATTAACTTTTATTATCTAAAAGCCTATAATAGGTATATCAAAATTAACTTGTAATTATTCTACTATAGATGCGTTTGTTTAAGCGAAAGCCGACAATGAAATGTCGAATTTGAATTTTCAGAATGGATCAGCAGTATCATATGCTAGACGTATTATACGATCCTCCGTGGACGAGAATTGGCCCTTATATAATAGGGATGATAACTGCTTATATTATCACAAGACTGAATACCAAGTTACCGTTGGGAAAGGTATATTTATATTCATTATGCTGTATGTATAATTTTATCTTTTCTTTTTTATAGAATATTTTACTTATTATACAATCATAACTTTCGGAAATGTCAAGCATTATTTAATAAATGAAATACATGGCACGTTAAGTAATCTTTTCTAAATAATTATAATTATAAGCATTTTAAATTACCTTACATTTGTTTTTAGTCAGAAAATGCGCACTGTGATAGTTTTATATAGGAACGCATACCTCTAATCACATTGCCATCTCAATAATCAAGCACTGATAAAAAATGTTATATTTTAAGCTCATATTTATAGTACATGTTTTAACTTTGTATATACAGTCATTCTTAATATAATTTAATGTAAAATTGTAAGGAGTAAATGAAAATATTGATGGCATTATTTCCAGTGGACAGTCGTAGCTGGTTGGCTGCTCGGTAGCTCTTGTAATTTAATCGTACTCTTCGGCCTTTGGGAGAGACAAATGTCCGTTATTCTGTCAGCGTTCTACGTCGCTTTCAGCAGAACCATTTGGGCGGTTGGCCTAGCTTGGCTGCTTATTGCCTGCTGCACCAATCATGGAGGTATGTGCATAAAACCATCTATTTTTTTGTAGTTTTGCATTTTTAAAATTATCAATTTTAAGTAAATAGTCTCAAAAAATAGCTCAAAATATCAGTTATCGTCTACGATTTCAAGATTTTATATGTAAAAACTTTTCATTACCATTATTTCCATTTTAAATATATTCTTATACTTAATTTAATGGTCAATGAAGAATATTGCAAACAAAAATTGCTTTGTATTATAAGACACTTTATTAAATAATAATTATCATACAATCTTTTTTAACAAGCTTTAAAATTAAATATACTATTTAGTACACGTTAAACGATAATCCATAAAAAATTTTAATAAAAAAAAAAAAACCATAAAAATTTTCTTTTCAATCAACTGATTAATATTGTATAAGTAATAATAATTTATATATTTCAGGGATTGTGAATAAGATACTCTGCTTTAAGGCCTGGATCCCGTTGAGCAGACTGACATACTGCGCTTATCTGCTCAATCCCTTTCTAATCAGCTCGGTTTACCTGCACAGCGAATCAGCTGTTCACGTAGATTTTTTGCCAAACGTAAGCCATATTATAACCACACACAGTACTACACTTTAATCCTTTGTTGCTCGAACAATTAAAACATAATATCCATTCGATCACTTTTAATAAAAAAAATCTCATCTGCGTTCTCTCTCGCTCGATTAGGGTGCTACATTCCTGGGAAATCTGACGGCGACGTATCTTTGCGCCTACGCGCTGTCGCTTATGCTGGAAACGCCAACCGTCCTGATGATGCGGACATTTATCGGCGTGAAAAAACGATGATACACACGGTGCGTCCTATTCGAAGCATATATAACGCTGATGGCAACAGTTCACTTTCAGGCCGAAACGAAGCACGCGCAATAAACGAACTTGGATAGGAAAAGCTGAGATTCGCTTTTAACCTTTCGTCCTCTGCTCTTAGCTCATTTTATAAATATGAAATTTACTTTTTTTTATATATATATACTGTTTGTTACATGTATAAATGTACGATTGTGTTTTTATTCTTAAGATTGTAATATATACATATACATATTTTAAAGATTTTCAAAAAGCGTACTTTACTTCCTCCCACCCGTACATCCTTCCTTTCTTCTTGATACTTCACTTCCTTTCATTATTATTAATACAAGTTACAATAGCGCTTTGTACAACAGCGATGCTGATTCAGTCAATTAAAAAAAAACAATAAAAAAAAAACAGACAAAATGTCTTACACGAAGTATCACGACAATCGTATGCAGTTCGAGGGCTGCCATATTGTCCTGTGAGTTAGTGTGTCGCTCTCAATACGGTAAAAGGTTTCTAATTAGGTTCATTTACAAAGCTACAGGTGACGAGAAGTCGGGGCTGATCGACCGGGCACTGCTAAGAGTGCACAGGTGAGTGTAGCCGTGGTGCTGCCGATGAGTTTAGTGTGCGATTCGTACGCGCTGCCTGCTCGCGGCGGCACTCCTCCGCCTTCTTCTTTAGCTGCTCCTTCTGGACTAGAAGTTCGCGTGTTCGCTGGTAAACGGGATCCTGAAACAACGCGATTGTCATCATCAGCTATTTAATGGTATATTTTCAAATGCATTTCGATTATGGATTGGTTTTTTAATGTGATTTAATAGAGTCCAATTAAAAATATTTTTTTTAAATAACTAGTTAGAAAAATTAAAAAATTTTGTTTAAATTAAATAATATTCAGTTTTCATATCTTTGTGTCAATTTACTTTCAGAAATTCTAAATATTTATAAACAATATAAAATTGTGAAATATTATATATTGTGATAAAAATATATTCAATAATATGATAATAAATATAAAGATTAATTTGTTTTCTAATGCAGAATAATTAATTGTGTTAAAAATGTACTATAATTTAGTCATAGTACTTACTTGTTGTCGCATACTAGGATTCCACCTGCAGTAAAAACTCTTCCATGGCTTGATGTATCGCATACTTGCAATAGGTATTATAATTGGCTGATGATGTGGGCCATCCCAATAAAGTGGATTTTGATACTGCGGTATTTGACTGTTTATGAAAGACCATAATGAAACAGTCCTCTCTTTTAATCTTTCTTGTACCCGTTCTTTTTCACTAAAATAGATTTCAACTTTATAAATTTTTTCATTTGAGAGGGTAAGCTTTTATTTATTTATTTCATAATTATCTAATTCATACCTGCTACACAAAAATGTTCCAAAGCGACACGAGTACAGGTGATCTAATATCGTTGTTAAAAAATGTTCATTAAATTGAAAAGCATTTGGAAATTGTTGGGTTACTTGCCAAACACAATCCATAAACTGTACAAATACTGGTGACCTATCTGCATCGCTGTGATGTTCATCACCATGACCAATTCTCTGAACACAAATAATAAAAATCAATAATAAAGAAAAAGAAATTCATATTTTTTTTTTACAAAAGATTGTTCTATTACCTGTTGAAACTTGTGGCCAAAACTAAGCCATTCTTTTTCAATCAATACCTCAAATCCTTTAATAGTTCTGTAATAAGGGTCCAATAAAAGCATTGCTAAAGTAGTGAGCTAAAAAAATTATTTAATTATTTTACTGTTCTTTAGAATCATAGCCTTTTAAAAATATCAAAGATCACACTAACTTGTGCAGTTCTATCCCATCCATCAGAACAATGGACTAATACAGAAGTTTTATGAGTTTCTACTTTATCAACTATTTTAGCTGCTCCAGCAATAATATATTTTATGTGTTTAAGCCACATTGTTGATTCTAATCCTGATAGCCACCTTGTTTCATCAATGTTTGGAAAACATAGTTCTGCAATCATATTTATGTCATTATTGAATGATTAAATATACACTAAAAATATGTAATTCTTAAAATTTAATTGACCTTTTAATTTTCTAAGACTTTCTCTCATAACATGAATGTTGTGAATATCCAAAAATACTACTTCACTATTTTGATATGCATCTTCACTTTCATATCCTCCACCCTTTGCTTTATTTGCGACAGCATTAGCCATTGGTCGAGCATCCATTATAAAAAGTTTATGACTTTGGGCATTGGCATCCATTATTAATTGTATATACCTCTCGTCTTCACGACTTCTTTTTCCACCTACTCCAACTAGAGGTTGTGCGCAACGAGTTATCGTAGCTTGACTTTCTGGATGAATCCATGATAAAACTGGAAGCCTACCTTTACTTCTAAAGGCTGCTGATGCTTGAAGATCCTCATCCGTCGCAGCAGTTGGCACTGCCCAAACAGCAGGATAACTGTCACAAATGCTGTATGTGTCATTTATCTTTGATATCTTCCACATATCATTATTGATTCCCTAAATATACAAATATTAAACATATAATAATATTTTGATCTGTATTTCATATTTAATACACATATATTATTGTATTGATATACATAAAGGCTATTAAAAAATAATTGTATATACTCATTAATATTCAAGGGAGAATCAAATACATAGATATAAGTTTCTTATTAGTTATTGAATATTGATTATTTCTATAAATTATTTCCATGAAAAACTTTAGCAGAATCGAAAAGTCCTCTGTCAAATAGTATTGAGTTTATGCAATAGTCTTTTAACACCTTGTATGTATAGATATACATATTGAATTATTTTCAGAAGCTAAAATATTTATTACCATACGTTTCAGTTCAGCAATTGGCTCATATACATTCCAGCCATTATCAGGAAAAGTTTCAGAATATTCAAATGCAAACAGTAACATACTGTGTGACAATGGAAAAGAATACTGCTGTAATTTTTCAAAAACATTTCGTCTGGAATGATTTTCTTGTTTATGTGCAAATCTTAGATTTCTCATGTCTTTACAAAAGATTTCTATCCCATAGGAATTCTCTCCTCTACTCGATGCACCTCCAACTTTCTCAATTCTACTAACAACACCTAAAGGCATTTCAACCACATAAGGAGTTTCTCGATCAATGCTACGAAAGTGGAGTTTGTAGTTGGTAACACTAAGTACTCCTCGAGCTGGACCAGAATATGGGCATAAATAGGTAACATCACGTGCCACACCTTGAACTCTTTCACCATTGAGCAGTGGTGGTCCATTTTCATTTCCACTCAAATTCTAAATAGTAAAAAAATTATTGCATTACTCTCAAATAAGTCTGTTATCATAAAAATAATTATAATATGCAAATAAATGTTTACATAAAAATTGCACATATTGTCATTTTACGTGTACATTACAATGACTAATAGCAGTTTCAATTTAATAAGCATTTTGTATCTATACCTACATAACTTTACAATTCATGCGTAATAAATTACATATTTCCTACATCTCTAAGAGTCACAATTTAATAAGCATAACAAAAATCAGAAAAAAATAACTTTGATAACTAAAATAAAATAAAATGCTCAGTTTATATTTTATTGACTATGTTACCGAATCCTCTTTTCCTTGATTTTCTTTTTTAGTTTCTAGAGCAGAAATGATATTATTATCTGTTGAAGTTGAGCTTGTCGAAAAGCTCTTTGAATGAGATGCTTTTTCCCAACTCTCCTGAAGTTTGCATATGTAAGTTAATGTTTAAATATATGAGTTACTTTTGAACTATTAAGATTAATGGAATAGATACTTTTTAAAACAAATACCAAAACAATTATATAAATAATATTTACCGATTCTTGTCCCATTTTAGAGTTGAGTGAACTGCTTTTGCTGTCTGAATTGAGTGAATCAGAACTGGCATTTTTTGAATTATTTTGTTCAGTATTTAAAAGTTCAGCACTTCCTCTTTTCTCCATACTGATGATTCTTAATTTCAACAAATATTTATCTTTTTAATAGTGGCATTATATGTTGCAGTTGTGACCGTATTTATCTAAGCCTGAAATTCATTAAAAATGTTATACAAAGTATTTTTATTATAAAAAAAGCATTTTTATACCAAATTTAGAATAACAATTGAATTTTATTTTAATGATATACTCAAATTAATAAGAATGTAAGTCATCCATTAGTAACTAATATCTTCATTTATAATTATTGCAATCACTAAAAAAGTTTTGGGTATAGATAATTATTGTTATTATATAATTTAGCATTACGAGTTAATCTGCAATATAAGAATTCTACTCCAGTGTAGCAAAAATGTAAGGAAATTACTACGAAGACGTCAGTTTGTATTAATAAACAACATTACTGGCTAATTGAATTCCTAACCTCAAAATAACCTAAGAATATAAAATATTTAAAAAAAAAATACGGGTTAGAAGAATAAAACAAAATGAAACTTAGAGTACGATATAATAAACGGCGTACAGTACACTAAATAATGGCATTGAATATTACCTGTTTAGCATAAAATACAGTAGAATAAACAAAGTTCTAGAGTTAGCAAATTAGAAGGTCTATAATATATGTGCCACGCCCACAAATTTTCCAACAGTAAAAAGTTCAGAAAAGCTACACGACGGTATTCAACTGGATTAGATAAATTTGCAAGTAACTAACCTCTATTGAAAATAATCGTGGGAAATTCCTTATTCAAAATACTTGTATCAAGTCGACTTGTATTTGACAGGTGCACTGCCGCATTTTGCTCAAAGTGCACGCTGTTAGATGGCGGCAGTCGGCATAAATTTCAAAAAATGCATTCAGTACCCTGTTATCGAGTGAGAACTGATTAATATCCTTTTATACCGATTGAGTGTCCAGGTAACATCTAAAATAACGCGAATATTTGAAAATCTAGGATATGTTCATCTGTACTGTAGGTATAAAAATTTCAACTTTTTACATTTGTATTGTATTAAATATTACCGTGCAAGCTAACCTTTTACCTGC
>UELU01142262.1:31919-48461 GCA_900490025.1 Megastigmus dorsalis
TACACTAAATAATGGCATTGAATATTACCTGTTTAGCATAAAATACAGTAGAATAAACAAAGTTCTAGAGTTAGCAAATTAGAAGGTCTATAATATATGTGCCACGCCCACAAATTTTCCAACAGTAAAAAGTTCAGAAAAGCTACACGACGGTATTCAACTGGATTAGATAAATTTGCAAGTAACTAACCTCTATTGAAAATAATCGTGGGAAATTCCTTATTCAAAATACTTGTATCAAGTCGACTTGTATTTGACAGGTGCACTGCCGCATTTTGCTCAAAGTGCACGCTGTTAGATGGCGGCAGTCGGCATAAATTTCAAAAAATGCATTCAGTACCCTGTTATCGAGTGAGAACTGATTAATATCCTTTTATACCGATTGAGTGTCCAGGTAACATCTAAAATAACGCGAATATTTGAAAATCTAGGATATGTTCATCTGTACTGTAGGTATAAAAATTTCAACTTTTTACATTTGTATTGTATTAAATATTACCGTGCAAGCTAACCTTTTACCTGCAAGCTAACCTTTTACCTGCTTTTATTCAAATTTATACATTTACCTATTTTGTGCCAACAGTAGAATTCGCTTCTGTTCAGTCCTACGCTAATTCTTTTGATATTATTTACCGACAAATTTTTGAAGATTCAACGCACCATTGAAATTGAGATTTTTCGAATTATGTAAAAAGGGACTTATGTAAAGTCCGATAAGCTTTATGATTTTTTATTTAGGTATGTTAAGCGACAGAGCGGGAATTTTTTAGTATAATATACGTTTATCTCAATATGGATCTAGGTCCCTTTCTGTCCATTACAAAATTGTTATGTTTCATAGATAACAAGGGGCTAACTCAAAAAATAACATTAATTAATAAAAATATGACGTAAATTGGTACTTACCGCCAGCTTGAGGGGAACAGAAATCGGATCGTCTACCCTAGCCTATGGGTATTTCATCCTCTAATTGTTACTTTTTCGATACAAATTTTAAGGATACTGTGTATTCTGATTTAATATTCTGGTATAGAGTACCTATATCAGAATATTTAAGGATACTGTATATTCTGATTTAAAATTCTGATATAGAGTACCTATATCAGAAGCTACTCTGAATTTTTTGTTATCTTTTACACGCCTGAAATTTATTAATTTTTATTCTTTCGTCGGAAGTTCGCGAAGAAATTAATATAATTAATAGCAAATATGAAGAGATTTTTGTTCTTTATAATTAATTAATAGCAAATATGAAGAGATTTTTGTTCTTTTAAAAAGAACTTTCGTCTATTTACTAAAAAAGTTAGTTGAAAAGTTATATCGAAACTCTGTTTTAAAAGACTGAAAACATGAGTGAAAGATCTATCGATTTTTCAAGTGAATCCCTAAAACACGTAATTAATAAAATGAATTATTTTACGTATTATTTTGCGTTAAATTCAACTGAAAATCTAGTTAAATGTTTTAAAATTACACTTGATTTTTCAAACATTTAGTGTACAAGAAATTGAAGTTACACAAGTAATTACTTGTATAAAGGAGGATCTCAATTCCGGCCCCTAATACTGAAATTGCAAGGAAAACGTACGAGACTTTCACTATCATTAAGAGTATAAAAGTCGTTTAATTTAAAAAATAATGTACCGCCTTATTCGACATGAAATGTTTAAAAAAAGATCGAGGTAATTGTTTCCTATGTTTCATACGTGTAACTAGAACAAATTTTGAATTGAATTGATAAATCGAAAGATCTAATTTTTGACCAATTTCTATTCAACTTTCCCATCATGTAGATGAGTCAAAAATGTTTTTGAATTTAATATTTTTCATGCTCGAAGTGATGATGCAGGTTTTGTAAGTTTAATAAGAGCAAGAAAGTGTATAAGATGTAAAGAGTTTTTAAAAATATTTATTTTAATCATTATTAACACAACCATTATACAATGTAAGAGTGCTGCGACAGCCTAAGGTTTCTCTCAAACAAACAAGACTGGGAAAAAGTTCAGTTGATTTGCTCGTTTTATCGCTATCGTAAATGCTTTAAAGAGATCCAGTTTATTTACTCTTCCATCTTGCCTGCGCGCCAAATGGCCAAATGGGCTTTTGGAAGAGAAGGAGAATCGGGGGGGATTCTATGCTGGAACAAACGACTCGCGCCTGTACCAGTATTATTTTTAGCCTTTAAAGTGTGGCGCTAGGACGTTGACGCGATTACTTTGGAATACACATAGATATATAGGTATATCTTAAATTGTTAAGCTATTTTTTGGACGTGGCTTTTATAGGAAAACGTATAAACCATCATTAATCCCTTTAGTCTAGGTTTTGCAATTCCTCATGTGTGTAAAACGGAGGAACAGCTTGAACGCATAAAAAGATATTTTAAGAATTTATATTTACGTGTTTAATGTTCATGATTGAACTAAAATCGTTAATATTTTCGGTCTTTTAGTTTAGAAGAATGTTGATTATATTTAAATTTAAATAGAACTAGTACGTACATCACAATAGTTCGTATGAGAAAATTAAAGTAAAACCGAATGATTCATTGAATTTACAGAGAAAATTTGAATCTGTACTTGTACACGTAAAAACCAAAAAACAAAGTATTTATAGCAAAATTTTTGTTCAGTAGTTTTGTAAATACTTAGCTATAAATGTAACAAAATGTTCTTTTTACTGTACGTTGCTTTACATAAACTGTCACGCTTGAGTCGTCATTGTGAAGTCGCAAGAATAATCATCAGATTCAGTTGAGTCTGAAGACTTATTCTTTAACACTGTTTTGACTGGTTTACATTTTGCTATACTTTTTATCTCCGATGCAGCAGTATGGAGAAAGGAGACCTGCGACAAATATAAATCGTATATATACCTATGAAACTTTACTAACAAAATATTTTTCAATATCAATTCAGTTGTAATATGGCGAAAAATAAACATTTCTCAATAATGGATATATAATAAGATTAAATCTTTTAAATGCATAACTTGCAAATGACTTACCCTTTCCTTCTTAGAAACCATTTGAATGCCACGGCAAAATTCCCATGACGTCATTAAACAGGAGCCACATATCCCCATCCCCAAAACTAAAAAGACACCTGCTAATTGATCTAAATTCATGGCCGATGCAACTTGTGTTTCCGTAGCCTTCGTTATGCAAATTAAATGTATTGATAAAGTAAATTCTATGTTATTCCATTGATTTTTACTTTATTGGATATTATAATGGATACTTACAAAACAAACTGCACCCTTTTCTTTCCACCATTTATCGTACAGTTCCTTGATGACAAGCCTTTCTTGAAGAATGGAAATCGTTCTACTTATTTCTTGATGATACTCGAAATCTATGTAAAGGTTTTTTTATTATTATTAGCTTGCAAAAGGAATATATATACCTATTGAAGTACAAAAAGTTAGAAATAATCTTGCGAATTGATAACTCTGCTTTACGAAAATAAGGTGACAGGGGTCCTAATATTTACATTTTACCATTTTTTTTATTTATTTAAAAAACTGCGTTAAATGTAAACAATAACTTAGCTCTTCCTATTTGGGTGCTAAAATCATGTCGAAGCTTCAGGTGAGAAATCAAATGATTTTTTAAAGCAAGGAATAATGATGATACAATCTAAAATCCCCAAAGGTACATTAAAAAATATTATAAGATACGCTAGAAGAAAGAAATTCTAAGATTTGGGTTAGTGTCACGAATACTACTTTCAGAATATTCGTACACCTGCGTTTATATTCCGTATTATTATTAAAGCTATAAGGCTGAGTTTAGTCGACGATCGCGAATATCGACCTTGTAAGTTATATAGTGCAGGGACTCACTTTCTTTGTACGCAATGGCATAAGATTTCTGATCGATGAGAGGACCCGCCTGTTCCAAATCGCACTCCCTGTACTGTATGTATTCGATGGACGAGGATTCCATGATGAAGGCGTAATTCTCAGTCCTGACCAAATCTATGCCCCGTCTGTTATCCGTTACCATGTATTTTTCCCACTCCTTGCTCTCCATTACTTCAGCCAATTGCTTGTGCTTTGGATTTTTCGAGCTCTGCGACAGTTTATAAAAGACATTGGACCGTTAACTAAATTTAGACATTGGTCCTCGGTACACAAGAGCAGATTTTATTATACCTTGAAATACATGAAGGTGGAGCCGTCTTTCTTGGCACCGAACTTGATCGCCGTTTGGTTGTACAAGTCCTCGATGCCCCTGACAATTTTCACGGGACTCTCGATGGTGAGAAAAGCGGCCAAGTTGGCGGTGTACGTCGACCTGTTCTTACGTAGTCAAAATGTTTTTTATATTTAAAATATTAAATATACTGATTAAGTAATTAATTATATATTAGCAAATGACACGATTAACAGACCCAATAATTAGACAGAAGAACCACCAACAGCCAGCCAATGTTCTCGTTGATTTTGATCTGTAAATTTAACACATAATAAATATTATTCGATTCTTCTGGCCTTCTATAATGCTACGATTGGGGATCGCTATAGTTTGATAGTTTTATTTTTAAAATATTGTAATGTTTAAACCATTGTAACGATTAAACTAAGCAATTTACTTTCAACCAAGTTCGATGTACAAAAGCGAACTTGGTGCACAATGTAATTATTCATTGCGAAATATATAAGGTGTCGCATACTAACATGGGTGCGATTTCCGAACCTTGCTGCATAATGGCTCCGATGGTGAACCAGAACGAATTGCTAATGGTGAACTGATTGTGAAGCTCGGAAGTTTCCTCGATGCAGGGAAATGGATTGACCCATTCGGCAGGACTCAGACGTCCCAGTACGAAGAACATCACCGACACGAAGATGTAGACGGAAGCGAGATAGAGCCAAACGTGCGAGTGGAAAGGCGAGAGGAAAGAGAACATAGTTGGCGGAGCTTTACTCGGTTTTTTGTACAGTATACTCATTCCCAGATTCCAGAAGGCTGTCGAAAAGTCCACGCACAATTCGCGCTCTTCGGTTATAGTCAGATCCGTGATCGCCATTTGCACGTCCTATAAGTATGCGGTGATTTATGATTAAGCTCGTGATTGTTTTGATAATTTTTTATTTTCGGAGAGATAATATTGTGAAGCTGAAGATTTAGTTCAAGGGATAAATGTTGTAGCAACACACGGTAGTCTATGTTAATTTGTTGAGTGCATGTAATGGTTATATTAACGTATAATTTTATCATTATTTAAAAATATTCAAAGAATAAACGAGTAAATTGCAGAATTTAAAAAAAAATCCATTTATAACTAAAGTTACTTTATATTCTGATATTACATGTTACATGTAGAATGTTACTGCAAATTTAACTGTTGAAACCATTTTAATAAATTTATGAACTTTTCGAAAGTTTTTTAAAATATTTAATTAGCTAAAATATCACAATTACTGATGTGTGATTTTCGATTTAAAAAGCAGTTTAAAATGCATGCTCGCAGAAATGAGTGGAATACCTTCTAAGTGAACCATCGTTCGTAGTCATCGATAAACATTTTTATATTTATAATTTGAGACGATCGATAAATTCATTTGTGTACTATACATATTTATTATATTAAATTTTAAATTTCAATAATAGTTTAGCTCTTGATAGTAGGCAGTAGAATATTTTGTTTGATTTTTGTTGTTACACATGGATTCAGAAGCGCGCCGGAATTTAATTTCTGAATAACTGTAAATCGTGGAAAATGCAAAAACGAAATCTCTCGTTTGGAAAGCCCATTGAAGCTCAACAAGTTGTTTCGATCTGAGTTAGTTCTCAATGATAATGACAAAAGAAACTTATTTTTTAGTTTTGAAAACCAGGGCTGCATCTTACACAGTTCGTTATAGTTTTTGTGATTTTTATAATCTGAATTGACCATTTAGGAAAATTTAAAAACATAATACTTTCTATCCAATCTTATCCCACACAGCAAGAAACGTTTCTAAAAGGTCGCAGAAGCGAGTTTTTCGAAACACAGCAAAGTTTATTAATTCAATTAGTAATGCAATTAAATATTCAATCATGTAGTAGTAAAAAGTTTGAGTTTTATTTAATGAAACTCTATTATGAGAGGAATAACGAGTAAAGCATAAATTAAAAAAAAAGGAACGAAAGTAAATTGCATACTTATACTTAAAAAACTTACTCCATTTAAAATTTTTTCCATCATACCGGTACAGGAGCATTTTCCATTTTGTGTTTTATTGCAGACCCCGTTTTGCGAATCTTCTTGCACGAAGAACGTGTAATTAAAGCCAATCATCAAACTAAGCTCTTTGATGAGGTCAACAACGAAGCCTTCGTATCGATCGTTGCCTTCCAAACTTTTTGTATAGTTTACCCTCATTGCGTACGGTGGATTCTACATTATAATATTATATGTTTGAGTTAAGCTCGAATTATGTGATTCATCATGATTCATTACCATATATTCTACAATAATTAATAGCATACTTTTGTTATAAAAGTCGTTTGATTAATGTTCGTATAGGTTTATAGAAGTCCTACATAAAAGAGTATGACATAAATATTACCATTGTAATTAATACGTTGAAATGCTTCATTTTCAATTCATTCATCAAGTGTAATTCATCGAATCCATCGTCCGGATTCCACATTCCAACTTTAGTTAGTCCAGTCTGATGAAGATTCAAAATGTCTAATTTAAAACGTCGTCGTTGTCCGTCGGAATCCAGCATTACAGGTCCGCTCAACCCATTGATAGTATTCTGAAATCACGAAATCCGAAATAGCATTAATAAGCAATTCGCATTTCTCAACCTTATTTCTCTTTTTGCTCCGCAAGCTTATATAAAAGTTCTATTTAAGTAAGTACTTTAAATAGCCCTTTAAGTTTAGATAATGAAAATTATCGATTTTCTCGCGGAAATGTGACTGTTCATTCGAAATTACTAGTGAAAAGGTCAATATCTTATTACAACCACTTTGAATGCTTCGAAAGTGATTTGCTTCTTTAAAATCACACAATATAATATTATGTTCCACGACAACTCAGCGTTTCTCCCTTTAGAGATAAGCGGATAAATGGGAAATTCGCAGTCCAAGCATTTTATATACTCACATACACCATGTAATTGCGTAAGCTGAGCCCATAG
Source organism: Megastigmus dorsalis (assembly GCA_900490025.1). Lineage (NCBI taxonomy): Eukaryota > Metazoa > Arthropoda > Insecta > Hymenoptera > Megastigmidae > Megastigmus > Megastigmus dorsalis. The sequence continues at coordinate 39,060 of UELU01142262.1, forward strand.
AACCAGGGATCTGGTTTATTGTAGAGCTCCGATAATTTTTTCCCCTCTATATCGTATTTGTAGGTGAGATCCTTGTACGCCTGGGCAAACAGGGCCACCGCGTCAAACATTAACGCCTCCTCGGTGCGCAGCTTATCGATTTGCGGAATATCAAAGTCCTCGAGGTGGCTGCCCACGAATTTCTCAACGAAAGGATCGGTCGGATCCATTAGACGCATGCCGCTTATGTTAACGCCCGAGTGCTGATAAGGATGCAAATCGATCGTCTGCAAATCCTGTCGAGCATACGAATTCCTGGGTTTCAGTATCATACATAAGTAGTTCGTATTTTAGTGAAATTTTTCACATAGTTATAAATGGAGTTATTGAATTATCCATTCAAGTTCGTGTAATAATAACTAAATCTATAATCAAAATGTTTGAAAAACTCAAGTTTGAATAGTACTAATAATAATCTGCTTTAATAACTAACCTCGTTTATCGCATAATTTGTCGATTAACGAAATATTTACGCAAATTAAACTTTTATAATAATCGATAAACTAATATTCTTCGGTATTTCAATTGAATTGCGGGATCTCGAGCAACTTTGAATTTATATAAAATTTTACTCACTAACGATGTGACGATGTATTGGTAGGACTCCGTCATCATACCGATTTCTTGAGTCTGCTTCAATATTTCCGTCAGATGCTCGTAATTGCAGTCGATGATCAAGCTCTTATGACATTTCTCTTTAGCTAACAAAAGTGGCTGACTATTTCGACGATCAAAAGTTTTACAAATCAAATATTGAGAAGAAGAAAAAAAAACGAAACGTACGCAAAATGCATGATTGGGCTCACCTGTAATTCGGTCCAGGACCCAAGTGAAAGGCATAAACTGGATACGCGAATGGGCCATACATTTTTAAGACTTTATCCAGGGCTAGGAAGTGTTCGGTTGTCTCGTACAATATCGAAAACGAGGTCCATTTTAGTTTCTCCACCAATTTAACGTACACCTAAACACAATAATTATATGCATTCGGATGGTTTTCAAAAAAGCATGTAAGCAATGTAAGTGGCACGCACGGTAGACAGTGTGTCGAGATCTGGATAGAGATTTATCGATCTTAGCCTGTCGTGCGTCAGTTCGCGCCTGATGATGATGTGGGGCAAATCGTGGAGCTCGCACAATCCCTGAACGTAAGGACCGCTCAGATCTGTGTTCGGCCCTATAATCGCAGCCAATCCATAGCTGTTACTGATCAGCTGATGGCTCTTGTGACCCGCCAATTGTCCAACTACGGCCAATACACTGTGTATGTAGTTTCGGGGTGGCAAAACCAACGATAAAGGTATACGATAGGGATGAATCTATTACGTCTATGACCACGAACCTGCTTTGTAAGCGTCCAACAAGTCGTTATCGACTTCCAATACGAGACCCGTGAACTTGAGCCGATGGAAGAGGCCGCAATCTATGTCGATCTCGCATGCGCACATGGTCTCGCAGACCTCGGGATTGTAGGCGCACTGGTTCATCGTGCGCACAGCGAGCGAGAATGCCCGGCGCATGAAGGCATTCTTGTCGAACAGTCCACCTGCAGCAACGACCCCAACGTTACATCATTTACATCACACATCGTCGGGATACATTACTATATCTTCAACTATATAGGCACTACCGATCGCGTTTGATGATTTGAAACTGTACATGTACGGTTTGACGAAGGGTCGCGGACTTCGGCGCAAGGTACAAATTGTATTTCCTCAACGAGAGAATCAATTCGGCCGCGTTCGTCGTAAATCACGGACCATTTGCTCGATGGACACTTCACGGTCTCGGTCGCGAATCTTAACCGCGCGGCGCGTACATGCGTACATAAGTCGTTAAGCACGCCGCGGCGTATTCGATACATTTGGGATTATATCTGCTATGCGGAATACTGTAATACTTAAAGTCGCGGAAGCATATTGGAGAATCGAAACTTTATAGCTGTCATATTTGTAATTGAATAGATCGCAGAGTCGAGTTCCAATTCAGCACTGTTATGTTAGAGGTGCAGTCTATATGTAGGGAAATCGGTATGGAGTAAGTGTATCGTTGAAGCTTTAGGAAAATACAAGCGTAAGTTTGATTTAATGTGTATATAGTTTAATTCGAATGAACCTATTACGGTCTTAGGTAGCTCCAGGCCCAGCGCCGTCTGCAGGAGCGACGCCAGCAGCAGGTATTTTATCATCATCTTGCTATCATTCTGCGAGAAAATGCCTACCGCGAACTGAGACCAATCTGAAATAAATGTTCTTTATATATCTAAAGCTCTTATATAGTTAAAGAAAAAAAGGTTAAAAAAGTGCAGGAGTCTTAAGTTATTCCATGCAACGAAAGCTAAGAAAATTTAGGTACATTCTGTGTAAGACAAGCACTTGGGAGATCGTTTGACAGGTTTTCTCGCTCGTATACATATAGCGAATGTTTACGCGCGTTCGCTAAATCTGGCAGCAGGTCGATCAGAATGAAAGAGAGAGAGAGAGAGAGAGAAACGAGGAGACTGATTTGATTATTTACGGGGAAAGTCGAGACGCATAAAGTTGCGCTCGGCTAATTGTTCGACCGACACGCTAAATCAATTTGTGGACGCCCCACTGGAAAGTCTTTCCCTTTTATAAATTTTTCACACTTTTCTTTTTCATTAAATTCTTGATTCGTGCAAAGAATATATTAAAAGGGTGCGACCATGTCGACATCACAGCTCCATATTTTCGTAATTTTTCATCCGCTCTCGAAATTAGAATCGATGAAAACCAGGTCACCGCTTGAGAAATTAGTGTATAATCTGGATTCAGTTCCAATGAAGGCATTAATCTTTGTAGAACAGCATCGACAATTATTTCTAAACATTTTAACATCCCCTTATGGATTGAATAATTGCGTGCGATTTCGATTGCGATGCTATATGCGCAAATCACTGCACTGCTTTCGATTTGCGGTTGCGAGTGTCTTTTATAAACGCTGATTTCATCGGGGTCTCGTCAACGTTCCGCGCAGAAGGGCAAAACAAACTTTTTTTTCCGCTCGCGAAAGTGAATTTATTAGAGTTTTCTTGCCATAGCGGGAATGTAGAATAAAACAAAAAGCTTTTAGCTACATTATCACTTTTCTGTTTTCAAAAAGGCGCGACTAATCGCGTTAAAAAGTATAATATTCGCACAGCATCAATATGAGCTCAAGTTTTGTAAGGCTACGTGCTTATCAACCTCGTAATGAATAATAATAAGAAAACCCGAATGATTTTTCCAATCATTTTTCTTCAATATACACACTCGCGAGACAAGAGAGGGAGAAAGAAAGCGAAGGAGAGTATATACATATATATATATATATATATATATAAAGAGCAAAGGCAGAACGATAATATTATATTTATAGATTTTGAGTAGCGGCGCGTCGACGTGGACGCCGTCTTTGTCGAAGCCGAGTGACTCCAAAGCCCCACACGGAGTCTCTCGCTCTCGCGCGTAGCACACGTGATTACAGTTGTTCTCGTCGGCTCACCGTCTTACAGTGAATGGACGAGCTGACGAGTGAACGCTGCGGAGAAGTCGTTGCGACGCGTCTCCCGAGTGATTTTATTTTTACGTCCCGCGAGATGCGGAAAGGGAAGCGGAGTATACCCAAAGTTTCTTCATTTTTCTTTCTTTCTTCACGCGCACCAGTGGCTGGCGAACGAATCGACCTGTTGTGTGCCCGAAGTGTTCTTCTTTTTTTTTTGTTTAAGACGTGTGCATAAAGCTTAAACGCTTATAACGAAGAGTAATGCGTTATTTCGCTGCGGTGCGTCACTGAATTAAGGTGCGCGTTGTCGGTCGCGGCTGCGATCAAAAGAAGTTCCGCGAAGTTCGGCTCGTCGGGCAACAGCGGTAAACATATCCGCGATAGCCTTTATATATACTTACCTCTCGTATGTGTATCCGAAGTGCGGCGTAGAATTTTCAAAGGAAGCGCGAACAGAAGGGATAAACTTCGGGCTTTCTGTATTAAAAGCGATAGATAGGATTGAGCGTGCAGATTTTCGTCGGGCCAATCAAAAGCGAGAGGCATCAAAGCGCACACTGCCACTCGGTTATTTTCAAATTCATTACTCACCTTGGCGAATCGAGGGTATATATCGTTGGAACAACTAATACAGCGACAGACCGAACGAGGGTGTGTATACGGTATATGCGGGTCGCGTCAGCGGAAAAACTGACTCGGTAGAGTTGGACAAGAGCTGCGACAAGCCCGCGCGCACCAAACTCACGCTATATGGGCTTCTCCCTTTTTTGCGCTCCTCCGCGGCGGGAATTTTCTCTCTCTCTCTCTCTCTCTCTCTCTCTTGCTGCCGCAGCGACTATACACACGCACTCGCTCGACTCCCCCCTCGCTTCTCCCGAGCCTGATCGCAGCAGCTTATTTTATTTTTTCGCCCATGTGTGTGTGCGCGTGTATGTGAGCGGGTTCGTTTCGTCTGCTCGAGCCGCAAGAGCGATGCTGGATATGTTGGTGTATTATAGGTGTAGCTTGATGGAAAAGCGACACGCGTGCGAGCGAAAGTTGGGTTTGGTTTTTGTTTTTTCACTTATTGTTTAGGATGTTGAAAATTTGTTGCAGATGTATGGGTTGGCGTATTGGGTGTGTTGCACCGAAGCTGCGCGATACAGAAGCTCAGTTTATTTATAACACCATGAAAATAAATCTTTTAAAACTGAGAGTATAATTTTTCACTGGGATAGAAGTCCATTTATCTTCTTGATTGTCATGGAGCTATAACTATGTTCGAAAGTTCAGACGATCAATTTTGTATTTTGCATCCGCGCAATACTTTGACATGCTAATATATAACTCTTGAATTAACTGATCGATACTTAATAGGCAAGGAGTTTAGCGAATTTTATTTATAATACTTGAAATGTATGCGACTATTTAGAATAATGAAAAGAAATTTAAAATTATACAAATCGTATAAATAATAAAATTATAACACACACTTTTTTATTGCCTGCTAAAACCAGAAATTTTCGTGATAAATACCAGTGCCTAAACGAATGAAGAAATTAAGAGAACGCGAGCCAATCTTCGTTGCAAAGCCAACGACCACTGTATTATTCAAATGAAATTAGATAGTTTTACTTTTACTTTTAACGATAATCCAAATATCGTTAGATAGCATATATAAAGTAGGAGATAAAGCTACAAATTCTACAATTCAAATTATATTGTGATCAATATTACCAATTGGCATTATCTTTTATACATAAAAGTAGAATATTCATGCATAATAATTGACTTCTTATCTCCGGTAATTGAAGCAATATTAATCAAAACACTTGTAATACTAACTGTAGTATAATTTAACTCTTTTACTTACATGGAGATTGAACCCCCAGCCCCTTATTATTACAATTCCTTTATCTTATCCACTGGACTACGAACACTTTATCATGTTAACTCCTGAGAACTCATCGTTCTTACATACTTAGAGAAATAACAATGCACAATCTGATCAGCTTTTTCTTGTGAATATTTAAAATTAGATGTGAGCATACTTATCCGACTATATTAGTTAATAAGTCTAAATTTGGAATTGGGAGCGTTTTTTTCTAAAAATGTTCTATACATTTTGTATATTTAAGAATTTATATATTTGTACGAAAAAAGAAGTTGAAATTAGACTAATCTTTTTATTTTGCTAATTGTTTGAGTTGATATTTTAACCAAAGGCCGATGAAAAGCAAAATTTTTAATTTGGATAAAAAGTCATTCAAGAGTTACTTTGAATATTTTGATCGATGTTTCGTAGGCTTATTTTAGATTAATCTAGTAGTGCAATACACATTAATAAGTTTAAACTAATTTATGAATAAAGATTGTAGTGGAAAGATAATTTATATTGTATTAAAAATGTATATTGTATATATTATAGTGTATTAATAATTTAGTAAGTTTATGTTTATGTTTCTGCTACGAAGAGCACTACCTGGATACCATTATCAGCGATCCTATACAACTAGACATCGATTTCGACCTAATTTCACACTTAGACACAAAAAGCTACGGAGTGCACTATTTAGACTCCATCATCGGCGACCCTATACGCCTAGACATCAAGCACGACCGAATCCACACCTAATATATAGACACATCTAATCTGTAGCGTCGAGAAAATTTTTTGTGCCTGCTCATATATCTATATATATTGCGCCGGGAAGAACTTTAGTACATACTCGTATATCTATATATATAGCATCGGGAAGAAATTTTGTACTTCGTATATCTATATACTATATAAGTATATGCAAGCCTGTGCCCTGCGGTACTCATACTTGGCATCCGGGGCGCTGCCACTTGATGTATCTCTTTTTTTTTTTTTTTTTTTTGATCGAATGAATGTTACTCAACAATCAATTACCTTGTATACAATGGGAGCGTGATCAGTGATGATAGAGTGATACAGTGTGATGCGTCACGATAAAGCGAAAGTGAACGTTGATGCAAAGAGAGATAGAGCCACCTAAGAGTATTGTCTCCCTCGACAATACTGGTTGCTGGGATCACGAGTGATCTTTTTGCCTATTGTTATGGTGATTTATATACAATTTGTAGTTATGTAAGGTAAATTGAAGGAAAAGCAATATATAATTATTTACAATAATTTTTTTTATTAGTTCCATAGAAATTTTGTTTATATATAAAAAATTACTTTGTTAGAGAGGAGTAGAATAAAATTATTCTATTTTCCATTATGATGTTATGTTGATGGTTCTTCCTCAACCTGAAATGTTCCTTTTTGCGTACAGAGCATTGATGCTTCAAATTATACTTTCCGTTTTTTTGTTGAATGGTTATTATTTTTCTTGCTGGCTATAGATGAAATACGTTTCTTCATTTTTTCTCGATACTTTTTTTGTGCTAGAGCGTGTAGTCGTTTCCTCTTTTTTTCCAATTCTTCGGCGCTTGTCAAATCATGCGTTAGATGATCGACAAAATTTTTAGAAGGTGAGGGTGATCGTGATGCATCATTCTCTTTTATAGAGAGGTTAAGTGGAGTGGATAATCTTGGATTCGAGTGAGGAATTTTTGCATGTTGTCCAAGCGGTTCTGTCTTCATGATGGTACTTTCGATTACTTGCATCTCCTCGCTAATCGGCGGTGTTATCGATTCGTATTTGCACTGGTTAGCGAGGTATTCTTTAGCAACATATTCTTCACTGACTTCTATCTCTTGGTTAGGCTGGTCTGTGGCCAGTAGTATTGCAAGTCGGGTAGTATCTTCGTGTATCGTTTGTGTGGATACAGAGACGGTCGAAATTGCAGTTTGTGTATCTTGCGTGTGTGCTGTTATATGGGTGAGATTATCGATCTGTGTGTGTTCGTTGACACAGTGCTGCTGCTGAACACTGTACACTCGGGATACTTCAATATCACTTCCACTAACTTTTCCGTCTGCATTACACTTACGGTGATATTCTTCCCGATTTCTGTTAATTGCGATGGAATGCACTGTTAATTGTTCATATAAGCGATCTAGTTGGTTCTGGTGTCGTTTGATTATTTCACACAGTTCTAGGTACGCGTTTAAATGGAAATCGTGTGTACTATCTTGTTGCCTTGTGCGATTACTTGTTGCCATGATGAAAATGCAACGATCACTGAGTGATTCACTTCTTTCTTGCCGGCTCAGTGATGTATAGTCTGATTATATAGATGCTGATGCCTGGTTATCTTTTTCTCGAGTCCCTAGGCCCGGGAGGTAGCTCCCTCTGATGCTTAAGCTATCAATTATATATTTAAAGATTTTGCGCGCGCGCCGCGCAGTTCAAAAGAATACTCCATCAAATTACATATAACGTGGTAGATGGTTATTTTCGTTTTTTTTTTATGGGAGTTTATTAGGGTAAATTATATAAATCTATAGTTTGTTTAGAACAATCGGGAAAAGAAAAAAAAATCGATCGGCCTTTTCTTTTATTTTTGGAGATGTGGTATATACAGTGCACTTAGTTGAGATTCGGAAGTCGTAATTGTTTATTGGCTTATATCGAGCGAGAGGTTAGATCTAGGATGATTCTTACAATCTGTAATTTGTCAATTAGAGCATGCGCATCGGTTTTAATTTGTTCGGAGGCTATAATTCTATTACAACTGTTTATGCGGCTGTAAAATTTTTAATTAATAATTTTTCGCAATCTTTGATCTTCTTAATTTTTGCAATTAGAGATTTTCTTGATAATAGATAAAGAGTGAATTTTTTCTGTAAAAATTAATTGTTAAAATTAAATTATTTACATTAAATTATCGAAATTATAGGCGATTGTGCTGTGTCAAATTTTTATGATGTAATGAGTAAATCAATGTGGATTATCCTACATCGAAAAATTAATTAACAGTTTGTTATGGTTAATTATCTATTAATACAATATAGCAAATTCTTACTTCTATTTAACAAATAATGTTTCAATATATTTATAAATATATCGAAAAAAATCCTATATGAATATATTTAAATGTATGTTTCTTTGAATTTCTCTCTAAATTTGCAACTGAAAACTCATGCAATCGTGAAAAGCATATGCACAATTTTCTATTCGGCTCGAGTGTCAATTGACCCGAGCTCTGGGCCACCTAAGTTTTTTTCCTGCCTAGTGCCGTAATTTACTATTTGCCATCTGAGCGTCAGGGAGTAAAAAATTCTCAAATCCCCCCTGTCTCAACTCACGACTGCTAGACTTGTTTTTTTACGCACACTCTCGAGTAACGTAAAACAAGTTTTAAGTATTAAACCACGTCACAACCTAAAATATAATATATATTATGTAAATATATATATATATATTTATATTTCCATTAAAGATTCTAATGTAAATCTTAAAAATTTAAAAATGTAAACTCGCTTCGCTCGGGTCGTAAATGTTAGCCGATTCTGTAAAACCTTTCGCCTCTCAATCGTTATCATGTACTCTATAGCTAGTTCGCGTGTACACCTACTTTGATTATAGATTATATTATATGCGTTAACGCATATCGAACTATATAAGCGGTCAAGTTCGGTCAAGTTGGTACACTGCCTCGGCCGAAAAACTTACTAACGGTGAGTAAGACAAGGAGGAATAAAGTAATGGCCGTGGCTGCCGACGCAGAGGAATCCTGCATACCGAGTTCATTTTCGTTTCGTGGTCGTTAATTAGAAACGAATTTTCGACCAGGTAGCAAGAAAAATAGTATATACATTACACGGGACGAACTTCGATCAGCCTACCCGGCGGATTGTCTCCCTCGGTTTCGCCTAGGGGGGCAATCTCTCCGCCGAGCCGAACGATCGGAGCGAGGGGCTACGCACTTAGTCCTCTCCAAAAATCCTCAAAAATCCTCTCTAGT
>UELU01142262.1:48663-73706 GCA_900490025.1 Megastigmus dorsalis
CATTTACTCCCGTGTCCTCCCGTGTCCTCTACCAAAATTGATGAGTGCGCAGAGTATTTTGTACTCTCGTGTCCTCCAACGAGTCCTCACTTGTCCTCTTTTGTCATCTTTAGTCCTCTTTGCAAGAGGACTAAGTGCGTAGCCCCTCGGATCGGAGTTTCGGCCCTTGTAGTGTAATTTACCATGTATGCAGAATTTAAAGAAAATCTAAAGATTTGCATGAGAACATCCGGAGGTTCACTTGCTATCGTCGTAACAATAAGTTTTGAAGACCTTTTTCAGAGCTTTTGCTTTGCAGTTGTAAATCCGACCTTTTCCAGGTAAGATATAGCTTACAGCGAGGTATGTTGCTCGATGTGTAACCAGCTCTTAGAATAATATGGGAGCGTCCAACAAAAGCCATAAATATAAATATGCATTATAATACGTGGATAAATGAAAGTCCAGGTGTAACACGGATAGTGCATATGTCATGGCGCGGCCCCGCGGTGTCGCACTTTATATTTCTTTTCCCAGGAACCTCCAATTTCTCTAACTTAAAATTTTTATCGTAATGCATATAAGAATGCATTTTGGATGAAAAATAGTTACACCATCAGAAAAAGCAAGAAATAATCTATCGATCTGTGTCCTTTGATTTCTTTTCTGGGATCCTTATCGTTCGCTTACGAGCGAATTGAACAGAGCGTGTTTTATGCAAACCATGTGCCTCCCCCGAACACTCTCCCATATGCTAGTCATCTATAAAGAATAACAGGTGTTTTTTTTTTCAGTATAATATTACAGGCAATTTACTTTACTTGCTTGTTGTAGGTACAGAGATCGCACCGCTGTAAACTAGACCACCGAATCGGCCAATCGTACCGGTGTAGATGCGCTTCCAGACTAGATGCTTACTGACATTTGTATACTTTAACATATCACCTGCTGGGTACACTTGGCGTTTATACCTGGCATAGTGAACGGCGTAGGCGCGCTTCCAGACTATACATACTTATATTTGTATTCTTTGGCATAGGTATAGTCTGATGGGCAGAATTTGCGCTTACCTGGAGTATAGGGTGTAAATACATTGCAGTATCTTACAAGCCATCGTCAGCTACGCTTCTTGTTCCGAACATATAGTCAGTTCGAATAAATATTTTTTTGAATATGTTTCGCTGTTCCTTTCATCGCGAGTCCCAATTTTTGAATCAAACAAGAACTGTACTTTTATACTTCTCTATAATTTATTCATTTTAATAAATCCAGCAAAATGAACTTTATCGTACCACGGACAACACGTTTTCTGATCAATGTCCCGCCAATTCTCAAGGCAGATTATCGCGACACAAAAGCTGTTAAGGAGATTCTGCGTGATGGAGCTGAAGTGAATGTGTGTAACGCAGCTGGAAATAATGCGTTGCACCTTGCCGTATTCATGCACAGAGCTGAACACTCGTGTTTGGGTTCGATTTATCTGTTGCTTCACGCCGGGATCAACGTGAATTTAGTGAATAATAGAGGTGTAACAGCATTGGATCGTGCTGTACGTTCCAGCTCTGTAGACGTCGTAGAGGCTCTTTTACAGAATGGCGCAGAAGTTAATCGCGAGGATTGCGACTACAGCGTGCTAACTGTGGCAGCATGTGCACAGGACGAGACGATATTCAAGCTTCTGCTAGACCGCGGCGCCAACGTGGATTTTCAGAACGTAGACAGATCATCGCCTATGAATTCTATTGGCTGGCTCACCGATGAATTGACTATGCTAGCGGTCATCGAACGGACTACAAACATCAACCGACGTTCGGATCAAGGTACTCCTTTGTGTAGCGCTGCATTGCATGGAAATGCAACTTTCACAAAGTTGTTGTTGGATGCCGGAGCCGACTTTACTATCACTCAACACAGAATGACACGTTTCACTCCTCTGCACATGGCGGTTTATCACAATGCTGAAGGCACCCGCGACGTGGTTAAAGCCTTACTGAAAAAAGGCGCGAGCGTCGATGAGCGCGATGTGCTTGACGTAACACCGTTGCTACACGCTCTTGATAAATGTGATATTACGGTTATTAAACTTTTATCTGACCACGGAGCTGATTTCACAGCAAAGGATAGGGAAGGCAATAGTGTTTTGCATCGTGCTGCGACGAATCCACGTGGAGAAGTCATCAGTTTTGTTCTCGACAAGGGCGCTGATGTTAATATTAAAAATCGCAGTGGGAAAACAGCCTTACACATTGTTGCAAGATATGGAACCCCCGAGATATGCAATATTCTTTTAGACAAGAGTGATGTCATCTGGTGTAAAGATAACAACGGAAAAAGTCCGCTCTTGGCACATGTGGAGGAAAGGGACTGGTACCTACAGAATGCGGAGATGCCACCGACGGAACTCGGATTGGTCGGATTGGCATTAATCGCATATATAGCGAAATTGGAGCATTTGAATTTTGTGATTGATCAGGAGGACCATCAACTGATCAAGCTTGACCCAGGCTTGAACAAACACTACGAAGCTTGCAATCGTGAACTCGAAAAGATGGAGTGTCAAAACGTATACAACTGTTTATCTCTATTCGATATTTTGTTCGCGAACAAGACAAAGATGCCTGCTTTTGCAAGAAACGAGGATTTGGTGACGTCACTTAATAATTTAGCCCCAGACTTGTGCGAGGATCTACATATATATTTTTCCTCGATGCAAATAAAGTTCCAGCATGAGGTATGGAAACAGAGGCTAATGAAAAAAGCCCAGAAAATTATAAGCGAAATTATGGGCTTAAACGACCCATCGCATTATATCTGCGAAAAAATAGTAAGTTACTTGGAAGAAGAAGACTTAAAAAAATATTGAAAACTAATATGAACGTTTCGTAATTCATGTAATTTCTGTTTTATCTGTAATTGTACAAAATTATGTGAATGTGCAGAGAATCAATATGTATACATGCATCGAAAGATCTTAAAATTGTGAACGTCGAGAATTTTAAACATGTATGTTATCATATTAAAATTGACTTTTTTTTATCGACCGTCAAACAGAGACTGATGTACCATGGAATACGGTATTCTCGGGCAAAATTTCGAGCATCGATTAAATAACTTTAGATTTCGAAATAATTAATCAAATTTTTGACAATTTTATTACTTAAATTCATAAAGTAGGCATTCCTGTATAAGTGGAAACAAAAAATCATTATTTATATCTACTAATGTTTATAAAACAAGCATTTAAAAAAATGAAGAGCTCTCCCTATACTCAGACACATTTAATTTAATAATAACGTATAATCGGACAAAAGCAAGACCTATACACGGACACATTTAAATTTTGTAGAAGTACTGTGGATTTCACTTTGTACGGGGAAATTAATAATTAAACAAGAATGGTTATATATAATTAAATAAAAATGATTATAAACAATTAAAAAATTATTATCATAATTAAATTACACTAATTTGGTTATAAAAATTTGACGATTTATTAAACTTATTTTGTACATTAATAAATAGTTTATTTTTTACTCGATCTTCTAATAAATATATAATGAATAAATTTACTGTTTTTCTTCTTTAATTTTCTTTTTGGCTTGAAAGGCAAAAATTTCATGTGATATCAATTCTGACTCCATGTTCTCCAGTTCAGTAGACAGATCATGCTTTTCTTTTATCAAAATATCTTTATCTTCGATAGTTATAGTTTTTGACTTAATCTGCTTGGAAATATTCTTAATTTGTAATTTTAAATTTCTAATTTTTTCTGTAATATGCTTTCTCTTCTCTTGCAAAGTTTTATTTATATTGAGTTCTTTTTCTTTTATATTTTTTGTCTTATCCTTTCTTCTTTACCTAATAAAATTTCTGGTTTTATAATCTTTTTTTCTTCTTCTTTCTTTTCAAGAATTGTTATTAAATCTCCGACAACCGCAGCTCGTGGAATATCAGACTTTTTGTTCTTTGGAAGGAGTGGATAAATTAGTATTTATTATATTGCAATGATTTAGTTCAGAGTCTAAGCTTGAATTGATTTTTACAATTTTGTTATTATTAACTTGTTCAGAATAAGAAGAACATAATGGTAGTTGGGTATCTAAATATAAGTATATAATAGGATTAAACTTTTACTATTAAATTTTATAAACGTTTTAAAATACAATTACAAACCATTAAGTAACTCTGGAAAACTTGAAGTAGAATTATTGATATCAATGGTAGAATTAATATTTGTCAATGTACGATTACTCCTATCGAATTCAGGAATTATTGAAACGACCGTAGCTTCTATTGGCAAACCAGACTTATCGTAGAATGTTCATTTTTCAATTGGTGTATTAAAATCATCATATAAAGAATATAATGGATCAATATAACATTCCTGTAATTGCAAACTTCACTACTTCGATTGTCATCAGTCGAATTTGATAAGTTTTGATCAACGACTCCATGTTAATATTTAAATCTTCAAACCCGGTATTTTCTTTAAAACTAAAATGATCGTAAGGATGTACAGTATTCAATGGTTCAAAATCATTTGCTCTTACACTTAAATTATTATGATCATTAAAATCAGTAGCAGAAGGGACTGCCTCACTTATATCGATATTGCTTTTCGTAGTTAACTTAATATTGACTCGTTGAATAGATACTATTTTAGGTCCTTTGGTATTATCACAGTTTATGTTACTTACACTACACGATACATTAATATCATCTATTCTATCAACTACATTATGTTGAAGATTATTCTCTTCTCTCACAGCGTCATCTACAAGTGTAAATTAAATTTGATTGCATTTATGTATATGCATTGCATAAATAAAATTTATTGATAATATATACATACATTATTCAATTAAGGTAAATTAAAAATTAAAAAGTTAAGATTGTAAATATTATGAAATGTAAATAAAAATAAGTAAAAAATATTTAATAATTTATAGAAAATTGATTAAAAGTTTAGATATTAAAATATCAAATTTAAGAGTAAATACCACATAGCATTTTAAGTTTACACCAACTCTTAAATAGTCCTTCTTCTGTCAAATCTCCATTCCATGGTTGATTAAAATCATGAAGTCGAAATGCATCTAATACGCTAGGAGAAAGAATTTTTTCTTCAAAAAATTGCAACATTTTTTGTGTATTAGTCTCATTTGTATTATTTATTGTATTAATATCTCTTAAGCTATGCTGCAAATTTTGTGTTTGTTTCTTTTTTTTTCTTTTTTGTTAAAGCATTATAGTTAGGTTGCAATAGAGTCAAATGGAAAAAGTCCACTCTTCATAAAACCATGTACACGGAAAAAAATCGCAAGCAGAGTTTCATGAACCTTCAAGCAAAATTTACCGAATAGCTTGAGCTGAACTCATCAAGCAAGATGTGATTGACGGTTATAGAACATCTACAGAACTAGTTCGGTAAATTTTGCTTGATCAATCGAGTAAAAGAAGTTAGGCATACTTTACCTAGCCAATCAAGTAATTATTGCTCGCTTGAGTAATAAACTTGAGAAAAATGTTTAATTGTCTGCGTATTATTTTTAATTTTTAATATAGTACATTATATAAGGTAACGATAAGTATTATATAATAATCATTTACAATATGTGCCTTGTATTTTATTTTATTTTATTTTATTTTATTTTCTGTCGCTTGCCGCTGTAGTTGTTTACACCGTGTGATATGTGCATAGCAACCGTCAAGCGTATTTAATACACAGGGTGTAAAAATTCGGAAAATATTGAATATAAAATTAGGACTTATAAATTAAATAACTTGAAAAGTTAATGTTTACATTTTAGTAAAAGAGAGTGTATTATACACACTCGCGATTGGAAGACGGCAAAAGTAATCTTTGCTTGATTATTTAGGCACTTTGTATTTGACTGTTCAGTATGTATTACCGAATATTTTCAGTAACATTTGCCCAATAACTTCAATACATTTTGCTTAATTCCTGCTTCAGTGTAATCTGCCGAGCTAAATTAAGTAATGTTTGCTTGCGATTTTTTTCCGTGTGGACTTAGTGGACAAGGCTCTAGCAATCTTAAATATAGTTTGGGGTGTAATCTCGCTGAAGGAAATTTGATTATTACCATTGTTCGGTATAGAGATCAATAGCGAATCTAAAAATTGTCAAGAACATTTTTTCATTAACGAGACCCTCACTTCTGAGCAAACGCCATATTTGCGTACTATCAGTACTAGATGCAATCCTGTCTCGCAGATGAGACTGGTGAGCAAGAGTAATACATCTCTTAACATCTCGTCGCTTGGCTCGGTAAACTGATAACAGAGTGGGGGACCCAATCCGACGAGCACGCTTGTACAATGCATCTCTCTCCTTACATAATGATTTAATTTCGGTAGTCATCCAAGGTGCTGATTTCGTAGAGGTTCTACGAGTTACAAATGGAGCTCGATTGTCTAAATGATTAAGAATAGCACCGTTAAAGAAATTAACTAGATTTGATGAATTGTAACCTGCATCAAACACTGGAGAGCTGAGCGAATCATTTATATCGTTAAATAATGCGTCCCAACTGCAGTTTTTAAAATCACGATAGCTAACTTCTTTTGTTATAACGTCTTTGGTATAAAACTTATATTCAAGATTGATGGCTACATAGCCTGCCGCTAAGGGAGTATCTGACTTAGAGAAAGACATAACTTTACTATCGCTGTCCACAAGTGCCAGATCAATAAATGAGTAAGAATTATCGGTATAATGAGTGGCGCCATATGGAACCATATTTAACTTACGTTCGTTAATAAGATTTAAAAGGTGTTTATAATGAAACGAATTTTTCAGCATACCTGTATTTAAATCGCCCATTATAATTATATTTTTAAAAGATTGGATATGTACATTCAATTCATAAAAAAATTCCGATACAACAAAACCGCTGAGACGCCTATACACTATCGCAAGAAGCAGCCGAGGGTTGTTACTAGATGAAGATGATATAATTTCCAGAATCAAGTATTCCGTTTCGTTAACATCTGATATTTTCGAAGCACATAAAACCTTGTAATTTAGAAAATTATGTATATAACATGCCACTCCACCTCCCTGTATGTATTTGTTACTGACCTTTAAGCCTCGATCATTCCTTACGATATTAAAATCATTAATTTTTACAATAGAGGATGGAAAGTTGGGATCCAACCATGATTCCGTAATAGCTACTATACTAACATTATGAAGTAAAATATAATCCGCTACTAAATCACGTTTATGACGCAGAGAATTTATATTAAGATGCACAAGCCTAAGTAAGTTGGCACAATTTTCTTTTCCGACAGATAGTATATTTTTTAATTTTTCCTAGATCCGATTCAGTTACAATAGGAATGCTTTACGCACCCACATTCGCTCGTATCGGCACAACTTTGCACGCGCTCTCGTGGCTTGCAATAATTTGTACGTTGCAACATTCAGCTATTCATTCATATATAGTTTTCTATCGCTTAAGTGACTAAATTCCGGAAAAATGGCTGCCTCTGCTATATTTCCTTTAGAAATTTTAAAAAAGCATCATTTCATTTCTTATTTGTACTAATTTTGTGGAAACAATTATTACATAGAACATTTTAAAAGATAATGAGCTTTAGAGAGAGAGAGAGAGAGAGGGAGAGATAGAGAGAGAGAGAGAGAGAGAGAGAGTCTCAGTGTACATGTATTTATCACAATGTTGAACTTACGGAATTATTGAATTCAAATACAAAATTTTTGGCGTTAATTGATTGTGTCATTCAATATTGGTGAATCAGTTCTTAACTATCAAGACACGGCAGATTTGATATAAGTTACCTGTTCGCGAACTCCTTCCGCGATACAAATTAATTTTCATTGCGATTTAATAATAATCCCCTCGCCTTACCTTCGCAACTCTCTGACAATTTATTAAATAATATCTACTCCATGATGAAACTTTGAGTAATGCGAAAACACAATTATTGGATTTTAAAATGTCATTCGCAAGCTCCTCTGGCCAGATGATTTCATTACCATATTTCCAATCTCTAGATTTCAAGCAACGCTACATTTAATAATGCGAAGAAAGTGCACTATGCGCGCACAGGAGAGAGCGTAAGAGATACACACCAAACAATGAAGCTGTGTCAATTTTCGCACCTCCATAATAATTCGTTGAATATATAAAAGATTAATTAATTCCATCGCATTGGCTATATATCATTGGATAGATCGCGAAATTCTAAGAACGACGTAATTTTCTCGTAGTAGTTTCTGAGTTATTTATTGTTAAATGTTTGTAAGATGAGAGCCAATCAGCGGGCAATTATAGCGGGCGACAGCTATAGCTAACCGCTGATTGGCTAATCTTACAAACTTTTAACAATTAATAATTCGGAAACTACTTGTCAGATCAAAAAATGAGAAAGTCACGTCGTTCTTAGAATTTCGCGATCTATCGAATGGCATATAGCCAATGCGACGGGATTGATTCATCCTGTATATCAATCGTTTTAGAGTTCTTTGAAACCTTTCACGCATTAGTTCATAAAGATATTATAATTATCAGCCTGTTAGTGTAGCCACTGCCCGTGTTTCAGTGAAATGTCATGATATGGAAAGTGATTTGAAATAATTTGATACTCTAAAAAATATAATCTTTTGTTGTATTAATAATTCCATATTGTTATTTAAAGCGCAAATATGTCATTCCAATTGCATGGAAAGTAAAATAAGTATTTATTCAAAATGTCGCATTGCGCAGTTAAGGGTTTCATTGAGCTTTGATAAAATAATAGATCAAGAAATAATAGAATGGAAAATTTAAAATTTTAATCGACTTCTTTCATTCATTTCGAATTGAAATGGTAATGCTAAGAGTTATCTTTTCGAATGCAATCTAAAAATGGTTATCGATTCGCTTCCTTGCACCTTTCAAAAGGGCACACAAAACCAAATTTAACGCGTTTTATTCAATCATCGCGTTTGTATAAATTAAGCATAAAAAAGTGTTTTTTTTTTGTTTCTACGTCAATAAATGACTGAATAAAACAACGTACTGTTAATTAACACATCGAGCTAATCGAACTTCAATCTCAATCCTATCTACAATATCGCTATAAGAGAATTAAACGGAAATGCGATAATATGCACTCTATATTTAAATGCGAAATAAACTTTAAAATAGATTCTAAGAAAAAATAATAACGTCAGCAGCTTTCGACAATGACTTAACGAGGTGTCAAAGTCCTACAGTTACCACTCAAACTGTTTTACCGATCGGATATGAATAAATAGTAATAATAACTAAATAAATAGGTAAAATTATGCAAATCCCAAATACAGATGCACTTCGTCTATTAATTATCTATCCTCTAGCAAAATTTAAAGTAAATATTTCAAGTACACCCTTAAAAATTTCTGCACCGAAAAAACGCACTCATTTCGATGCAAATACTTATTTTTTCGGTGCAGAAATTTATGAAGGTGTGGTTGAAATATTCACTTGAAATTTTGCTAGAAGATAGATAATTAATAGACGAAGTGCACATGTATTTGGGATTTACATAATTTTACCTATTTATTTAGTTATTACTAATTATTCATATCCGAGCGGTAAAACAGTTTGAGCGGTAACTGTAGGACTTTGACACCCCCTTAATACTATATGTATAATATCAATCACGATTAAAACTCGAAAAGTTCTTATTAGCTTTCGCACAGTTATTTGCTTCTGCTTAAAGAATATTTTTAAAATCCAGAACTTTCCGAAATATTTGAAGTACGCGTGCGCTCACACACACACATACAAGAAAAAATTCTATGTATAGAAATACTTGAATCAACTTCCTATAACATTTTTCTTAACTTTTGAACAGCTGACAACCAAACCATATACCTATATATACACGTACTCAAAGATTTGCAGGTAGGCTCCTCGGTGATGAAGTACTTGAGCATCTGCGTAATGGCTTCCTCGTATCTGTCCTCGGGTAAGTCTTGAATGGAAAATCGAACCCGTCTGCCAGCGCCACCAGCTAGTCTCTCCTCGCCCTCGATTATCCTCCAGACATTGACTGGACCAGCCGGCCGTTTCCAATCAGCCAGGGTCCGTCTCTTGCTCTTGCCACCGTTGCTTTTATCGCTCATCTTGTCCCCACTGCTTCTGTATACTGTAACCCTCGTAAAAAACTGGGGGATAGTTAGCTCCACGTTTCCCACACGCACCTTTTTATTATGCCACCGATTCCCTTATCGGCTCCTTATGTCGCCTCACTGTAACTGAAACGGTGTAAAGTTCTTGTTATCTTTTCCTCAAATATAGCGATACGAGCAATTAATTAATGCAGTACTCAAGTAATAACTTTAATAAATAATAGTTGGTCGTAGAATAGATATTGTTTGGAACTTTTTCATGGTGAAAAGCCAATCTTTGCGCACGGAATGTGGAAACTTAATGGATTATCGTTGTTACTCCAATTCCTTGATACGCAATTGATTGGAAAAATATTTTTCTTAAATTTGAAAAAGTATATAAATGTACAGCAGCAGCTATTAGCGAAGTGTATTTCGAACTTATAATAAAATGAATCGTTGCGTATTATAGCTGTGTGTTTAACTCATTGTTTTTGCATAGTTTTATAATATACAAACTGCTTATCAATTTTTCAAAGTAACATTTCTTATCTCAACACAATTTTTAAAAAAGAAAGAAATACAATTACATTAATATTTTCACATTAATGTTTACTTACAAAATGAATTCTAACGCATTGGGCCTTTTGAACCATCATTTCGAGTTGCAAAATCGAGTATATATACGCAGCACTGCTCACAGTTATACGCATTTAACGAGCCGCTGCGCAAGACTGGAGAGACAAAAACATGCACCCACAGAGAGAGAGAGAGAGAGAGAGAGAGAGAGAGATCGAGAAATAGAGCGAAAGACACGCATAAAAAGAATAATCTTTATATATATATATAAAAAGATGTCGGGGCTGCACCATATGTGCACGAGACTCGTCACTTTCGCTTCACGAACATAATAATACGAGTATTCAGGCCGTCATATACATGTATGCTGCACGTTTCGTTCGCGTATATATATGTATACGAGGGATCGACGAAACTCCCCCGATATACAGACGCGCGTCCACGCACAACTCGAGCGTATTATGTCTCGTAAAATTGCGAGCGCATTAATTCCTTTTGGCGCGGCGTTCTACACACGCACTACAGCCGAGAAGTCGCGTATCGTGTTTTTGCCGTTCGGAAAATTTTAACGCCATCGCGTGGAAAAAGGGGGATTCCGGAAACTGATTTAACGCGAAAAGTCCGGATAAAACGAAGGACCCGACGAAAAATGTTTGCGTCATGGACAAAATAAATTGACGGGCCGTCGTAGTTGAGCCCTTATTTCGCGCGACAGGATAATTATTTTGCCGACGGGATGTTGACTGTGTAATATTTATAAGTGAAGTGTTAAAATTGAAAAAATCTTTGTACACAATATTGTAAAATTAAGTTGCATTGTACAGAAAAATGTATCCTCTATTACGTTGATATATTTTAATCATTTAAATTAAACAAAGAAAAAGAGCTGTCGTATTCCTAATTCATATTACGAGCCGTCTCGTTAATAATTTTCGTGCTTCCTATCCTCGATCGCCCCTCGCCTCACGCTGCGCAATAAAAATTTATTGAAAAACTACTTCTTCACAACGCAATTGTTCACCACGATAAAAAGGCCCGTGTATATTACAAGTAGTGCTTAATCTGTACGAAATGGTAGAGACATTAAATACTGTTAAGATGCCATAAATCTCCTTTACTTCTTTTCTCCTATGAAAATCCCGAGCTTCCGGCACGACGATGATTCTTCCACTTGGTAAAAATTCGAATTGAATATTAGCGCCGATCCCTACCAACTTTGTAAAGCTTTTTTCTCCATTCACTCGATATGCCTCACGATGTATTTCCGTGTGCAAATGCGCCGAGAGAGGAATGCGCGCCTCAAGCATCGACCTTTCGACGAAGGCGTTTTCAAAGGGAAAATAATGTAATTCCCGCGTTTAGAAGAATTAAGGCATATGGAATTACTGGGTGACCTTGTATGATCGAATGGGTATATAGGGCTGAAGATGTGTATAGGTACGAGGGGGATGATGGTTCAGGGAAATGGAAATTCTTGGAGATTCTTTTTTTAGGTGGATTTCCATAATTTTTCCTATATAATGGGGTTAATGTAATTTATAATGGAAAACTGTATTTAGAATTTTTGAATTAAATGGGATTTCTCCTTATGAACTTATTCAAACAACGTTATTCTTACATAGAACACGAGGTTTTCAATTGAAAAAATTCCAAAGCTTCTAAGAAGCTTCGCGCTCATATCGAATTCCCCGAAACATCAATAAAATATTGCAAGAGAAGCTCAACACACACGCACCGAACCTCTCACACCGCTGACATGCACATACAAAGAGCTTATTCACCGTATTCATGCAGACCTGCACTATTTGCCAAATCAATCGATTACAAATTGTTGCGCGTTGCAGGCTCGAATGAAATTTCAACTTGGGGTCCACATTATCCGCACCTACACGCTCACAATGTAACGTCGTAACTCACGTCACTCAGAATTCTGCACCGCAGCTGCATATCTATATATGTATAATGCAACGATATATATATATATATATATAGAGCTAGAGCGAGAGAGAGAGAGAGAGAGAGAGAGAGAGATCGGCGATCAACAAAGTGCCCTCATCCTCGATAATCTGCATTGAGCACGAGAGGACTTGATACAACCCAGAGGGTTAAAATTGGATCATCCGCTGTTTCGCGACACACACTATAGACGCACACACGCGTGCGCACGAGTATAGCGTGCCTGAAATACCTGTAAGTGCTGCCTTTTACACTCTCTCCGCGCGATGTTTCAATTCTCATTAACGCATCGCTTTTGATTGAGTTCTGTATATATGTATATATACGGGATGCTGGTGCTGCCCCGATCGCTGCATCAAAAGCGCTCTCAATCAAGCGCTAAAACATTGCCTGTTAAAACGGTGTTGTTCCGCGCGCGTTATCTTATGATCTTGTACCTGCTATTTTTCAATAGAGATACGAAATCCATACCGCTAATCTTTATGAACCGCGCGTCGCCGGTTTTTCAACTGAGATATCTGGTGTTGAAAAATAATAGTGCTCGGCTAGATGTTCTGCAGATAAGTTATGAGAGAGAAGCTATACGCTCTACTTCTAATCACTGGAAAGTCTATCGTTGTCGAACGCGATAGCATGTAAAATCGAATTATACGACTACTTAGTAGAATTCCATTACTTAGTTACGCGTTTATTGAGGAAATATTTTAGATGAATAAATTATAATTAATATTACGTGCAAAATATGAAAGCATTTGTTATTTTGAATGAATAAATGTTTTCGTTCGTTAAAAGAATCTTAAATGGATGTGACTTTCGGACAGACGAACCAATATTGCTCTCAAGACTATCAACTTTCGTTCTTTCGTATGAAGAGGTGATGCACCTTTGCTCATTTTGAAAATTGAACCATCTCAAGAGCATTATTGGTTGGTACTATTGATGAGAGCAGTATTGGTTCGTATGTCCAAAAGTCACATCCATTTATTATCTTATTTTACGATTCATTTTCATATAACGAAAAACTCAAATCCACTATAGATAATAGAAATTACGATCACATAATTATACTGTTTTCAAAAATTAGCTATATCAATTATTATAATTATTAATTTCAAAAATGATCGTATACTTTGTAGCTATTATAAAGGAGATTTGCAAACAACTCACAACCTAAAATACAACAAACAATTTACGAGGTATAATACGCGCTTTAACGCTACCAGCATAATTAATTTCTAACGGCGCGAATCGTGTGCCGAAGAGTTTAAACAAACACAAACAAAAAAAAATAGCTTCAAAACATGATTAATCTCCAGCCTTTCCAATATAGCGCTAAACCGGGCGTTTTTGATAAAATTTTCCAATACCTCGCACTTCAATGCCAAAGTATTTCGCAAATCACTTATGCAGATGACGGTAGATATATATATATATACACAAAATATGCCGACGTGACGCGGCAGGAATCGCACACCTTAACCAGGGAATAATCGCCTCGATTTTACCACAAATATCTATACGCATACAGCGGCAAGCCATCAAATATAGCCTGCCGCGAAATTTCACTTCGCTAAAAATACACACAAACTAATTACCTACGCCGAGCGAATCACGAAAATAGAAAGCCGCCGCGACGAAACAATAATCCGATGTATACAATCGATCGTTTTAATTCTCGTCTCAATCAGAATTCGCGCAGGATATAACAAAAAAAAAGGTAGCGAATAATATACGTGGGCGCTCAAGGCGAGCCATCCTGTCAATATATCAGTCGGCACACTGATTAAACGTCATAACAGAATGATTAGATTGTATCGATATATATATATATATAGTTTGCGCGTGTGTATCAAACGAATATATGTGCGTAGGTAAAAAACGATTAAAAAGCGAGCGAGTAAATCACTCCTCGCGCGGCGCTCGACTGTGTGTAAAAAGATAGTGCGTTATACGCTCTCGTTTTTTTTGTTCGCACACACGGGACTCACCATAGAGGAACGAGCAGAAGATCGGGTCAGGTATGCCGACAGCACATCACGTCGCACGGACACCACCACGCGATATACACTATAATATAACCAGGGAAAAACAGCTGTACGGAGAATAATCCGCGGCGGGCCTCTCGCGCCTGTCGAATCTAACAACGCAGAGTGTGCTGCAATATCCATCACCGTTATATGTTTCACGCGTTATCTCGCTCTTTCTCCTCTCTCTCTCTCTCTCTCTCTCTCTGTTCTCTCCCTACTTCTCACTCGGCAACATAAGCGCCATGCAGTGTTCGAGAGTGAACCGATCGACGAGAGAGAGAGAGAGAGAGAGAGAGAGAGAGAGAGAAGAGGGACTTTCTCGATCGGACCAGACGATGTATGGCTTCGCACGCAAACTTATGGGCCCCTCCGTTTCTTTTTTCTTTTTGCGCGCGCGTGTATACATACTTGGTTCTTTATTCGCTGCTGCCAACCTTTTTTTCGAAGTGCGAATATGCAAAGGATATTCGAGAGTGAAAACATTGAAGGACGAGCGAGAGCTGTGCTTAATTTTTGCAGTGATGTTTTCGGCCGTCTTTCGTATATCTCGAAGAGATGAAAATATGTAGTACTTATACTATAGAGCGCTTGTGACTTATCGCGGTTATCGACTTTGTCATTTTATGCGTTGCGAAAATATTGTGCTAGTGCAAAAGAAGAATATTTGCTCGATGACAAATTATCTGGTTCAAGAGGTATCGATTTAAAAGAAATAAACGGCACATTGTTATATACTTTATTAGTAATTATCATGACGAAAATACAGTATATTGTAGTGAAAAATTGAGTGTTAAAAAAAAAGTAATTCTTTCGCTTCTGTAAATAAAGCATGGGCTATTTTACGTACGATTCATTTAAGGAACATTTTATTTAGAACTCAATTTATTAAAATTAACAACTGAAATGCTAAATCAATAAAAACTATATCAATTGAGTTTTGCCTCGTAACAAACGATAGATTTCCATATAAAAAACTTTTAAAATAAACTAAAGTTAGTTTTACAGAAGTTTACAGTGCGATGAGTATACCCGTGACGATCTCAAAATCCATTTAACAATAGTCGATAATTTCTTATTGCCCAATCTGATTATATCTAAAACTTGGCTTTTCTGAATAACTTTGTGTTTTTTAAGGACACATCCACGTCCTACCAGCAGTATAATTTTCTCTTATAATACCAGACTGTCGGATTTCGGTATAATTTCGAGTTCCGCGCAGCAAAAGGTTGACTCGTACACGTAAATTAATCCTACCGATATAATTTGGCCGGTTAGGAGAGAGAGAGAGAGAGAGAGAAACAGAGTTGATAAGATCCCCAGAAAATCACAAGTTTGCGACTCGCGGAAACATGCATTATTAATGTATGGGAGCCGAGGCAAGAAGATTGGCGGCAGAGGGTCGTATAAACCGACGTCAATGAGTTTTTATTGTTTTCTTTTTTCACTGGCTTGAATATAATTGAGAAGAAGGAGGAGGCGAAGTATTATAATGGGGAGAGAAAATTTTCAAGTTTTCACATGGGGGTTAAGATGAATTATGAGTTTTTGAATGGCTCAATTGGGTCATCGGGTATATGTAACGACCGGTAACGACTGTTTCCGATTAAAAACGACTCGAATGTCGTAAGCCCGTGACGTAGTTACATTCTTATTTACGGCGGTATATGATCATTGATTATTGCTTCGAATTTATTGCGAAATATACGATTTGACAAGATTAACAGAATTAAAAAAATACAAATGTGTACAAGTGACACTTCATAAAGACAGAATTTCATTGATAATGTCATACAAGCACGTGTAACTCATTAAATCATTTATAATATAAACAATGTTAATTTTAAAATCTTCAAAATATCTTTAGCTAGCATTCCAGTCCCTGTTGTAAATTAAACTTTTTACTGCAAAGCTTACATCTGGGATAGCCAAAATTATTACAATGATCTCTTCTAAATTTAAAAGTCTTCGCTTTTACCGTACGCCATAAAGATATATAGATGAACGCGGAAGCTTCAATATTTTTTTAGTTAAGCTCGAATTCAAAGAAAACAATGGTTAAACAGAGCTAAATTTATAAAAGTTTATTTAACACGAAAAAAAGGGAGACATATAGAAAATTAAAATAAACAGATGTCTCCTATATCGGAAGTGACGAAATTCCGAAAATAATAATGTGATTGAAGTCATTTGGTAATAAAGTAAACTAAAAAGTAATATGGTCGAATTTACATTCTATAAATATCTCGTGGCTTTTTCTCGATCAAAAATTAAATATAGATATCTCAAGTGACAGGTCGTTAAAAACAAATATATTTCAGTGCATTAAAATCAATTTGAATTGTAAACGGATTTTTTAAATATTCATAAAAAGTAAGGACTATTATTCGCTGAAAGCTACGGCAATCAATCATGCCTATTATATATACATATATATTAAGATGGCTTATCGATCGAAAATGTAAATGAGATTTTCGTTAGACACAAGTATCACTTAAGTAAATTTCCGACCTTGGTAAGTATTGAACTTGATGCATAAGTCAATTTTTTCGTTTCCATTTCGTGCATTTAAATAGCTGAATTAATTGAAGTTCTATAGCTTGTAACTTGATAAAAAGCATTAATTCAAGTACTACTTTTAATGCAAAGCTCGATCTCGTAAAAACCCACTCTGAAAATATTATTTAATAAAGTTTCTAACGTATTTTGTATCTTTACATGATTAATGGTCCATATGCTTACGTATTTAAACGCCACTCACTCGTATAAAGAGATGTATGTTTCCTAGAATGGATTTCGTTTTTTTTTACATCTATATTTGCTTGTGTGAATGTAGAATAACTGTCATAATTACGCGAAACATCAAATTAAGCTGGATTATTTTTCATAACTGCAAAAGTTACTAAATTGCAATTAAAAAATTTTATTGCGTACGTGTTAAACTCAAAATGTGTGCGAATGTAAAAAAAGTAGAAACACGAGTGTATATTTAAAAGAACAACGTTAACCATTTGCTTTAGTCCTTTCATAAATGATATATAATTTAGCTTCTCTAATAAATAATTTCGATTCACAGAAATTTATGTAACTCCATTCAATGTTACAAGAATGCACAGGCTATTCGGAATTAGAAAAGAAACTAGGTTAATAAAATGAAACGTTAAATAATTGCATGTACGCGGAAAACGTTGCATTGTATATTACACTTAATAATGCCGACAAAGCCTTTTAAGACCCAACCACTTTCCCTAATAATCGGGCAAAAGCGCCACCTATTCAAATAAGTCCCTGCAGTCTAGCGATCGTGATATTGTAATCACTGCGACCTAACGTCGTTATAATATAAGTGCTACTGTAACGATAACTCTCCCAGTTTTGTGTTTGTCATGTAACATTATGTAAGACTGTAGTTAAACAAAATTTTGCATACCATAGAGTTATCCTATTGTCTTTAGTATCGCGATAAGAAAAAAAATGCAAAAAATATCTAAAATTATTCCTTTCTTAACGAAGCAATAAATACAATATAAACAATCAACTTTACCTCGCATCTCTCCTGCCACTTTTACACTTTCACGAAGCACAACATATCAAACGGCAATTATAAATAGCGTTATAATTCGTGTTCGATACTCCCGTATACACACAGAGTAATATATTATCGGCGTTCGAGTTTGGAATCTATCGCGAAGCGTCGTAGCGTCGACGCGGACTCCCGTCAACTAAAGAAGATGCGCGCAACGCTTGTCAATAAAACTGCAGCTATTCAGCAAACGCTATATAAGATATCTCTCCAATCGAAATTAGTTGATTCGAACATTTCGCTTCGTTAATTTCAATCGAACGTCGATAAACGATTCTTTCATGACAGTGGAATTGTTTACCACAACATAAATAATAATATATTATATCGTATTAATTTTGTAAAATAAATACGATATATAAAAAAAAACGTTGACACTCAAATTCACTAAATTCTTTTATAAATCCGGTATATACACGTCGCAACTGTATACAAACACGGAGGAAATCTCACCGAAACTAATTCATCGATTACACGCACACCTCAACAAGTTAATACCTCCAAAGATGTCTTGGAGATCGGTGTGTTACTGTGTTTATCGGGCGCTCTCGTCGCTCGCGTATACACACACATACACGAGCAAACACATTACATAGCCTGCAGGAATAGATATACGCGCGCACTGATAAATCCCAAGTGCAGGAGTCGGTGGTGCCCTGAGCACACGGCTCAATATGTATCCCTCGGCCATGTGTAACACATATGTCAATGTATAGACATCGTGATGGCGCACAATTTTACGTAATAACACCTCCTGTATACGACTGCAGATTAATTAAGGTTCTTGCAGTTAGCTCACGTATTGCTCGCGAGTCCGCTTCTATGTGTATACCTGTGAGACGGGAAAGTCGTGCGTGCAGTATGTTTGCATAGATAAAGTGCGTTTCCATGCGTTTCAATGAGATCTTTGGGCTGTGCAGTGCCTCGGTCGCGAGTTTTACTCTACGCGAGAATAATTTTACTAATTATTAATTATTGACCCGGAAGCTTCGTTAGCTTGTGCGCGAGAGTATCTCTATGTGCTCGCTCTGTCCCGGTTACGGAATAGACTCGAGTTATTCAAAGTAGCGCACAGCTTTTGGATTTCATTGGTATTCGACAGACTCGCAAATTATCTGGCATGTATACTTGTTCAATGGCTTTTATTTTATGATTCTGTTGACTAGTCGTGCGTGTGATGAATTACGAGTTTTTGAATGAGTTGAGCCCGGAATCAGGCAAAATAAGGAAAAGTAACGATGATATATTGATGTTTTGGTTGTGCTGTATTGCTGTATATAAGTATTGACGATGTTCTTTTTAATTTCGTTCACATGTTTTGAATTAATATATAATCAGTTAAACCAAATCCTTAATAGTACATTATTTGAGGAAATACCTATCTACCAAATCATCCGAAAGAGCAATTCTTCTATTAAAAATATTTAATTAATGCTATTCAAGATTATGATTCGCTATTCCATCGATCAACAAACAAATTCTAATTAGCAAATATCCGTCGAATCAAGGAAGTCTTTTCATCATAATCTTCGAGCATTTGGAGTCTATATTTGGAAATTGCGGATTCCCATGCTCGTCAACGACATCCGAGTGATCTATCGAGGCGCCCTCCTCGAATCCCGCCCGTTTCGCTTGAATCTGCGAGGCCTTCGCTGTGAACATCGTCGACGTCGCCGTGAATCCGTATTTCTTAGCCATCGCGGATCTGAAGAAGAGGAAAAAATATTTGTGCTATTAGTAAGATAAACTTGCGTGTTCATATTGACTTTTGCTAACGTCACTATGCTTGTTAATTATTGGTATATTTATTTTAGTTAAGTGGTGTAAAGAATGATTTTATGATATCGGCGGCCATCGCTGCTGGGTGAAGCTGGGTGAATTTCAAATGAATTTTAATTATCAAGTTAATACTTTTTCAAGTGTTGCATTAGAGCATAATCATTATCAAATATTGGCATATATAACAGGTTTGTAGATAACACGTTAAAATTAAAAAAGAAACATACGTGTAGTATCGTCGTTAGTATATACGTTATAATTCCGCCTTCAATAATATAATAAAGCGTTATCTCAACCTTTTTTGGACTAAAAGGTTCCATCTCAACTTTTCTGAATTATAAGGTTATATCTTGCAAACATGTTTTTATGGTTTAAACTTCGAGTTAGTGAAGATTGCCCTGCTGAAAATGACCTATTGAAATCGATTAAAAAAATCTCAATCGATCCCAATCCTTTTTCTTAATACTTCTTTTGACTATTCAAATTTATTTGGTATGTAAATGATTGAAATCGATTGAAAACGATAAAAGATTTTCTATATAATATTGATTGGAAAAATAATAATCGAATAATTTTCTATCAATTTTAATAGAGTTTAATGGAACTTCAATTATGATTTTCAATCTTATAATTTATAATATATATAATTTTATATAATAGAGCCGCTTTTATATTAATTTTCGAACCGGCGATCTTTATTGACATACGGCGCATAAACCTTAATCACTACGCTACGGAATGCTATAGCAACCCAAAATTTTGATTTTGCTCATAAAGACAAATATAAGTCTAGAATCACATACAGGACGCGGTACAACTATTACACGGAATCTATATAATTCGAGTTCAGCGCGAAAAAGAGATTATTTCTTAAACATTATTTTAAACACATTACAATTGTATATGTGGAATTATTTTTTTGAGAAAAAAGAAAGCATTCTTTTTAAATACTTCTTTTAAATATAAATTACGAAAAAGAATGCTATTTTTTAATACTTCTTTATCACTATAGAAGCAATTTAAATGCAGTAAAAATAAAATTATTTTCGTAGCAATTATTCTGAAAATGAATACTTTTCTAATAATATTTAAATTTTATAAGAGTTGTTTTCTGAGGAAATATAGCATTATTTTTTAATACTTTTTTGTTGAGTTTTTCTTTAACATATAAATTACAAAAACAGAATGCTTTATAAATACTTTTGTATACTATAAAAGTAATTCTTATAATGTGATAAAAATAAAATTGTTTTTCTAAAAAAGAATACTTTTTTTGCGCTAATACAATTATATATAAGTAATATTATTTTGAGGACATCTAAGATTATTTATAGAATTCTTTTTTCTGAAAAGTGTGCTTATTGGGAAGACTTTGAATAATTTTCAATCAATAGAGTTTAATGAGCTTCAATTATGATTTTCAATTTTATTTTAAATTTTACATACATTGAAAAAATATTGAAGTAAATTAAAAATTAGAAAATTTTTCGAATATATATATAGAAACTTATATAGAAAAAAACATACGAATTTCTAAAGAACAGTTTCTGAAAAAATATTTTTTCACGACCAGCACAGACGATTCAAAATTGCAAATTAAAAATTTCATATTGCGTTTGGTATTATGTTTGAAATTTATATTAAAGAAACTTTCGCTGGAATTTCGCATATAAAAAAAATAATAAAAAAATATGAAAATGTTACTTTAACAACATCTATTAACAACGTACTGCAAAAAATAATGCTAGTAAAAGTTGAAAACGCAAGGTACCTTTGTACACTGCCTAACTTAATTGAAATTCAATAAGTATAAAAAAATGTTTGCATAATAAATACATGCATGAAGCACTTATTCACTTCAAGTAATTTAAAGTTATTCTTATTATCAATTGTTAATTGAAAAATGTTATAGCAGACATTTTTTATAATTAATACATAATATAATGAAAATTACAATTAAAAAAAATGTAGATTATCAATGTAAAATAATACAAATGTATATATATAAGTAATAAATTATAGATTGAAATAGATTAATTAAATATTTATTTTGAAATGAATTGAAATCTCATTGAACGAATGCTAAAATTGAGTATTCAATTTTATTGTTATTCAAATCGATTGATATCGATTGAATTTCAATAGGCATTTTTATGTAACCGATTACATTTATTGGAATCGATTGGTATTGATTGAAAATTAATTAATTCCAATCGATTTCAATAGATCATTTTCACCAGGGTGTATATGTGTGAAATTTTACATTAAAACCTTGTTTACATACTCTAACCTGCACTAAAAAAAAAAAAAAATCTTTGGTGTACCAAATCACGAAAGAAAAAAATGTAAAACCCTCTATAAAACCTTTTTTTCCTAAAAAATTGGGTATTTCTTATCCATAAAAGTTGAGATTGACCTTTTTGCCCAAAAAGAATTAAGATGCAATTATTTTCACTTGATAAATGAAGATAGAATTTTTACCAACCCGAAATATTGAGATGGTTTTTTTTCGGCTGAGGCAACAATATAAACGAGTAGCATAATTAGAATATAAAATGTATACCTTGCATTAAGAATGTGGTATCCAAGTTTTTGTCCTCGGAAAGCTGGCGAAACACTTAGACTTATTGAACTAATATATTTATCGATATTATATATTTTGCGAACATCAGCTTTATGGGCTAGATTTTCGAATAGCGCCCAGATTTTCTTAAAATTATCTGATTTAAAATTTTCCTGAAATCATAAAACAAAAATTCTTAAATAACGTAGAAGATATTTTATGCTTCAACAAGTATAATTAAAAAACATTATCGATACCTTCATTTTGTCGAAATCTTTGTGCGTTTGCTCAGTAACCATGAACAACATATTAGCACCAACCAATTCTTGAACGTCCCCATTGGAATCGAGCTTGTAACAACCTATTGCTACACCTTGGTCTAATCCATATTCCCATACAGCTCCGAAAGCTGCGACGCCATCTGGATCTTCCTTAATTTCTAATATAAATGTAATTTTGTAATTATACACAAATTTTTGTGTCAAACTCTTTTTAAAATAGAGATATAAAATTTCTTATCCCAAGTAAACTACAATAGTACATTACGTTATTAGTGTGCAAAACAGGTGATTCTATTGTTAGAAATGCTATCTTCTCCGTGTACGATGAAAATGTTTAGCCATAATTAATGATCGAGATAACAGGTTCAATATGAATGGATTCATATACGCACTTGTGGATTTACTCAACGGTTCCTCTGCTAAGAAATATGTGTGCATGAAATCAAATACTTCTTTTCGTCGGCTATCATCGCTGGGTATATCTTGAATAGAAAACTTAACAGGCTTTTTCGTTCCATCTTCTAATTTTTCGTATCCGTCGACGACATTCCAAACATTCAAAGGTCCGCGGGGACGCTGCCAACGAGTCATGTGATTTTTAATTTAGGAGACCCTAAAACAGTAAAGTAAAACATTTATGAAATTAAGAAAAATGATGGAGTGCGCATATAACAAAACCACGGAATATCTCGTTTCTGAGAAAATTTATTGTTAAGACTTATTTATGAAAAGTGCGAGTGCTGTACTGCATAAAATACAAATAAACCTTTTTATGACTTATGTGATGAGCAACTATTCAATTAAGACGGCTATGCATTCAAAGTATTCCAGAATCCTCTGTATCTTGGATTAATTTTATGAAAGCATTTGGAGTAGTCTATTTGAATTAATTACAGGTCCTTTTCTTAATTAAATTTCTGGGTATTACTCACATTCAAACTATGCATAACCACAATGAGTTAAAACGCCTATACTCCCATGAATTTGTATATTTTTCATGTTCTTGTTATAATACTATAATTGAATAAATTTACGATTGTACGCAAATATATGTATATTTGATAAATTACCTAAAATCTTAATCCTGTCCAATCACTTGCCTTGTTACTACGTCGAAACTAATTAACTGACTATTAAAAATTGATATCTACTAAATGAATTTAATTGTAAAAGCGTATCTATATTCTCTTTATAATTTATGGAAAAGCAAATACAATATTTTACTTTATTTAATGTAGTTTTTTGTACTTTACTCTTTGATTTAATAATGATGATCAATTCGAATCGACTCTCATATATAACATAATTATAATTAAATACACAATAAGTACCTGGTAATTTTGTGTCAGAAGAAAACGGTAGTTAAGGCTACAGAGTTCTTGGAGACTATGAAATGAAGAAGTACATTATCTTATTTTACTCTTGTAAGTACGATAAAGCATTTAAAAATCTAAATGATATAGATAGTGCATATCACTGTTCTTTTCTTATCTAATATTATATAATGTTAGTGTGGGGTTAATTTCTTCGACTGCTCCATTAAGATTTGCGATTTCTTTCGAATTTATTAATTTAGAATGTCTATTTTAATTATTCGATTTTTAAAAAAAATTATAAATATTTTATAAATTTGTAAATAATAATATGAAAATATGCAACATAATAATTTGCGAATGTCTAATACACCGAATTTCAGTATTAGAATAATAATAAAATAGAATACTTAATTTTAGACAAACGATAAAAGAAAACATACAGTTTCGACAAAGCAGTATTTCGAAAATTATAAGTAAGACATTTTCATATTACGTTTTTTAAAAATTAGACAATAAAAATATAGATATAATATTTTTAGATAAGGCTGGAATTAAACTGTTCGACTGCTCTTTTAAGGGGACGTCGGAGTCGCCTGTTTTACCGGCATTAAGTTTTTCAAACTTTTCTACTTAAAAAATTAACCAATTGATTTGAAACTTGAAGAGATGATAGACTGATCACAAATAAAGCGCGCTCAGCCCAGACATTTTCCAAAAATCAAGTAATACGGAAGCTAGAGAAGAAAATATCTAATTTTTACTAATTTCAATTTAATCCATGAGATGGCGTGATTCTAACTTGGCAATTATGTTTCAAACAGAAAATATTACATTTATGTAATTTTACGGTAATCCCAGGGCTG